>QTSX02000940.1:0-130892 GCA_014839935.2 Entomophthora muscae | reverse complement strand
AGGTACACTAGGACACACAAGATCCATAAATTACAGAGGATGGAGTCCATGGCTTGTTGGAAAATAGCTTGAGCATTGCAGAGTCCTTGCAGCATTTGCGTAGGCTCAAACAATCCCTCAGAAGTGATGAGCACAGCCTTCTGTCTATCCTCAGGAGAGAGATCAACTTGTCAGTACCCATAGGCTAGGTCCATGGCAGAGAAGAACTTGGAACCCCTAAGGTGGTGGAGAGCATCATCAATGAGTGGTAAGGGATAGGAATCCTTTTTGGTTAAAGAGTTCAATTGTCAGTAGTCCATCACAATACAATGACCTTCATACTTCTTTTTAGTATTAGCAGGGGGGAGACCCATGTAATTTGGGAAGGGGTAAGCAGTTCAGCGTCTAGAAGTTGTTTGAGCTCTTTAGACACCTGAGCATCCTCTACACAACTGCAGCAATAGGGTTTAGTGCAAAAGGGGGGAGAATCACCAGTATCAATCTGGTGAAAGCCGCCTTTAGCTAAACCATAATCAGTACTATCCTTAGCAAAGATATCCAAAAATTGATCCAGTAGGTCAAGCACCTCTTTCTGTTGAACCAGAGATATCTGCGTGAAGTCTTGAGCAGTGAAAAATGATAGGACTTGGGGCTCATACTCAGGTAGGTTGAAGTCCTGGAACGTACCAAAGGAATGTAGTGACAGGACTTCAGGAGCATTCAACAACTTGCCATAGCCAACAACCTGCCCTCTAGACACATGTATGGGGAGAGCAGTTAAGTTGGCAACCAGCAATTGAACAGGGTCTTTATGAGAGACATCCAAGATTCCTGGACAGAGATAGGGTTCATTGCGTCCTAGCAAGGGAGGAGAGTATAACTCCAGGAATGTACACTCAGGTAGCTTGTATGATATTTGGGAGTCTAGGATAGCCTGAGACCCAGGGGAATGGTTACAGCAGAGGTGGCCAAGAGAAGAATCCCTTCAGACGCAGGGCAAGCCATAGGAGGACATTTTATGTTGAAGGAATGAGTATGGTATTTTAGAGTAAAAACACCAGTGGGATATTCTAAGGCACATATCTTGAGGCGCTTTCCAGGAACTTTAACTGGCTCTTCAAATATCAGAGGGACTTTGTACCCTAAGATAGAGAGGTAGCTGTCCTTTAAGTTGATGATCCCATTGTATTCCCTAAGGAATTGAGTACCAAAAAGGAGGTTGTAGCTCTCATTCTCCAAGACAACTGCAGGCGCGGCCAAGAGTAGTTTGCCAAACTGCATGGGAAGAGCATAATAAGCTCCTATAGTGCAAGTCATAGATAACCCAGCTGTACCATAAAACTGGTGGTAGTTGAGGTTGGGTGCAAGCTTGAGCTTCTTAAAAAGCTTTGAGGAGACAAAATTAACAGGAGATCCAGTGTCCAAGACGGCCTTAATTTTCTCCTTCTGAATAGATATCTCTACACAAGTGGTAGTACAACCAAAAAAAGGGAGGACAGCCAGAATGTCTTGGAATTCTGTCTGTTTTTTATCCCATTTTTTAATCATGCACCTTAGGCCCAGGAATTCTTTATAGACTGTCTGAAGAGAAAGCAAGACTGAGACATTTTCAAACACAGCGTCAGCAACCTCAGCAGCTTCCTTGGAAGACTCAACAAGCATGGGGAAACTCTTGTCTTTAGTGAGGTATGGTCAATAGACAACCTCTTTGGCTTCAGGAAGAGGCTTGGGTGGTTGTGGTAGTTTTCCCAGAACATAGCTTATAAGGGACTGCAATAGTTTTGGGGACAACAAGGTCTGAATATCTATAGGCTTCAGGATCTTCTGTATCAAAATTGTGCATGTCAGAGTCATTAGAGATGTTGTGGAATAGCAATAGAATGGGAGGAGCCTCAGTGTCAGCAGGATCAGAATCAGCAATGGAGGGGGGAATTGAAGGAGACTGGGAACAATTTTCAACCAAGAGCGTCTCTGCCTCTAGGTTGACTGTTCTTTTCCTGCCTGCTCTTTGGGATCAGCTCCTTCAACCTGAGGATTGGTGAAGACTTGGGAATGGTGACCTATCTGTCCACAGTTATGGTAACCCTGACATTGAGGAGGATTCTGTGAGTTCATGGTAAGGATACATGGGCCACATGAAGACAAACCAGAGGTAGAGGCATCACAATTCTCCCGCACAACTTCCCCAGAATGGGTAAGGTGCATATCCTGCAATAGTGTCTTTATGCTCTTCATAGAAGAAAGCATGGCTTTATGAGCATTGAAGTGAAGACACAGGAGCTGTTTAACCTTGAGGGCTTGAACGCAAGCCATGTACGCTTCATGTGCGGTCAGCTGGCGGCTTGTAATCAGTTGCTGTCCCTCCATGTAAAATCTATCTGCAAATTCAGCTAGGGTCTCCTTTGGTTTGAAATCAATGTGCATGAAGGCTTCCTTCTTCACTTCTAAACTAAGGTCACCACCAAAATTTTTAATCAGAAGCTGCTTCATATCTTCCCAGGTCTTGATGATGGGCAGCTCTGGCACTACTACCTCTTGACAGGTTTGGTGCAGACAGGTTAGAATGTGTTCTTTCTTAACCTCACCTGAGGCTCTTCTTATGGCAGTTTCATAGATAGTTAGGAAATCTGCAATGGTTGAGGTTTTAGGGTCAAAATCTTGCTTAAAGGTAGGCTTGAAATGTGCTTCTGGAGTCCAGCCACCATTGTTGCTATTGAGTACATTTATGCGCAGGGAAAATTCTGCTTTGGATTTGGAGGGGGTTGTCTGGCCCACAGCTGGCAAATACTTTCCTCAAGAGTAGTCAAGGTTTCAGCAGTGATGATGCCTGTATTATTAGCTAGGGTGGTCTGCCGCTCAGTAACATCTAGGCATTGACCCTGTGCAGTTACTACCAAGGACAGTTCAGCCAGTTGAGAGGTAAGAGACAGACCCACTGAAAGGCAAGGAGCAAACCTGTTATTCACTGAATTGATTAACTCACTCATTTCCTGTATGTCTTTATCAAGCTCAGAGTGGTCTTGTTTCAAATGGTCTACCTCATTAGCTAGAGCTATCAAATCTCTAGCAGAGTGAATGCAGGGAGCTCCTGATAATCCAGGGCAACAGCCATCTTCATTGACAACCCCAACTGGACTAGCAGTAGTTGCCATCATTCCACGTAAGATGGCAAGTTCTTGCTGTAGCTCCATAACTTGAGTCTTCAGAGCAAGCACCTGAGGATCTAGCTGAGGGGCTTTGGTAGGGCGGTCCTGACTACAGGTAGACACTTGTAGCTCTTGAATGGTATCCCATAGTCTCTGCTCTCTATCCACCAAATTTTCAGATGGGTTAGAGGGCAGCACATCTGGCTTGGGCGTAGATAATTCATTCACCTGAGTCTGGAGCTTGGCAATAGCAGCAGCAGTGACAGCCCTATCTTGATCAAATTCTTTTCCAAGTTTGTGGAGGCCTTTTGCAGCAAGGGATGCTACTTGCTGTAACTGGTTGAAGGAGTAATCACTGAACTTGTTGAGCTTCTTCACAAGTTGTTCAAAATTGGTGAGATAGGCGTTCAGATTGGAATCTACTTGGGTGCGCCAGGGCTGTTCCAACTAGTGAAACTCATGTAGGCGCGCTCTGATGTACTCAGGGATGGACTGGCACATTTGTTTGATGGAATTGACCAAGAGGGTTTGGGAGGTGACAGAGTTGCACTGATTGTCTAATACCAAGGAAAACAGGGAATGGATCCACTGCTGGTAGGCCGCAAACTGATCCCAGTGATGAGTGATGGCAGCTTGTAGAGATGAAATCTCCTGAACGTGAAGCCCTAACACCATCTGGTGGTGGGCTAAGGCGGGTTGTACAAAGGATGTCAATAGGTGCTCAGAGGAGCCAGCCACTGAGAGGAGATGCTGTGGAAATTGTGGAGCTACAATCAATTTGTAGTATTTGGCTTGGCTGAACTGAAGCTGAAGGCAAGGGATGTCTTCATCACGGGTTAACCCAAGGGCTACTGCCATGACTTGTTCCAAGTCAGGGGTACCCAAAGGGTAGGCCACTAGGCAGGACCATTTACAAGGTTCAGCACAGTAGAAACAATAGGCGGGTTGGCAATGTCTTCTTCAATATAAGGACTGGTAATTTCAGGCAAAGTTGGCTCTTGTATGGGAGGAGGCAAGGGTCCTGAAAATGTGATTGCAAAAGGGATAACCAAGGGTCTTACAGCCCCTGTAGTGAGCACCATTTTTTTTGTGATCTGAGGTTGGCACAGAGCCACAACAGGAAATCCTAACCTTAGGATTGAATTTATACTAAGTCTTGGCTAGAATGGCAGGAAAGGCTATGCAATTACCTTGTGGCCCTGATTGAATAATATCTGCTAGACGTGGCTAGAGAGGGGCCAAAGTATGTGGAGACACAAAGACAAAAATGCAAATAGAACTGAAATTTTATTGGGTATAAAGATTTGGAATATATACTGTGTAGCTTTATCACAAAACAGTAAATGGATGGTAGGATCACTTGCCACAAGCATGAGTGGGGCAAGTGAGCTACGCAGAATCAGGAAACTGAACAATTGAATTTCCCAATTTGGAGCCAGCTTCATTTCAAAGGGCAAAAGCAAAAGAGAGATTTGACCTCAAAATAACTCATCAATGGCAAAATTGAAACATGGTGAATTGCTGCATTCACAACACTACCCAACTCATCTTGACACACTTATGAGAGACCATGTGTTTGTGAAAATCATGGAAACAGAAGAGGAAACTGATCCTAGCAAAATTAATTGGAACACCTGCACCTATGAAGTTATCTACTTTAAAAATAAAGAAACCAGACGTGAGAAAGTCTACATCCAATATCAGCTGGTCAGTGAATTCCCTTCCATCTTCCAAGAAGCCCTCCCAGGCTTATCACCAGACCGCAGCATACAACATGAGATTGACCTCAAAGGAAGTGTACCTAAGGCATGCCCTATCTATTGCCTCACATCACAAGAAGACAACACCCTAAAAGCCTATCTTGATGAAGCCATCAAGAAGAAACTCATATGGCAATCAAAGTTGCCTTTTGGTGCTGTTGTCTTCTTTGTAGCAAAGAAAGACAGAGTACTCTGCCTAGTCACAGACTACAGGGCCCTCACAAGGTCACAATTAAGAACAGATATCCCCTGCCCCTGATTGATGATCTTTCCGATGCCCTGGGGGGTCTCAAATCTTCAAAAAAAGTGATTTGACAGCAGGTTACCATCAAATTTGCATAAAGCCTGAAAACATTCCAAAGACCACATTTAGAACCAAGTACAGATCCTTCAAGTGTGTTGTCCTCAATTTTGGCATGACAAACGCCCCTACCACCTTTTTTACCTTCATGAACAAGGTTTTCAAATAGCACATCAGGAATCAAGCAATCATCTACCTGGACAGCATAATCTTCTACATCAAAACCCCAAAACAACACTAGGAAGACGTCATCCTGGTCCTCTGCACCCTCAAGGAAAACCAACTCATTGCCAAGCCATCAAAGTGTGACTTCTTCTCATATGAACTCCCATTTCTTGGCCACATTATCAGCAAAGACAGAATAAAACCAGACCCAGTGTCAGGGATCCAACCTGAGGGAGGTTCCTGAGAACTTGCAGGTGGACGGCCTGTGGGCCCAGCAGGGAGGGCCCACCACAAGATTGAGGCTAACTTTACAATATAAGATAACAATTTTCCAAGGACCACCCAAGGTCTGCTTACAGGAACCATAGAATCAATCAATCCGGTGAGGGTGATATACATCACCCCAAATATCTGAGTGGAAGTGGATTCATTAGTGGTCACAGATTCTTGAGGGTGGTTGGGCTGCGGGGTGAGGGGTGGTGTCATTGGAACCAAATATGCGGGCAGGAAGTTATACTTGTCTTGGAATAGCAGAGGGGGCCAGGTAATTTTGATGCCTTCTCTGTAAAGGACTTCTGTCTCTCTAGTTCTAGCTTTGGGGTCGTGGATAAGGATCTCCTCCAAAGTAAACTCCAAATACGCTGGGTTGGGTGGGTACTCAGTGAAATGTACTGGGCCAAAGGGAGCTCCTGGTGGACGGTAAAGTTTGGGCAGCTGGTCCGCGGTTTCTTGGGGTAGGTGAGCACGGGGTACAGAGCCGCGAGAAGTAGACTGTAAATGAAGTAAAAAAAACAGGTATGGTATGATCTGGTTGAACCAAAGGTTCATGTCACTTTATTGCAAGGATGGCAATGGGCATCTTCCTGGCGGCCCAGGGTATAAGTATGCCCATCTGTCATGATAAAACTTTCACAATTTCTGTCAGCCCGGGGTTTCCTGCTTACCAGGTCTTCCCAGTCTTTGGTGGCATCAATTGCGGGGGTTATTTCATTGGCTGGTTTGAACTGAGAATGCTCAAATTCCCTAGTCAGGTTGTGGGATTGGTCGCCTCTGGGTGGCCCACGTTCTATGGGAAAATTCTCTGTTTCCCCTTCTGTGCGGGCCTGAGTTATTTTGGAATCTGTGACTGGCCCTGCCTGTTGATTGGCTGTTTTATCAGGAACCTTTAGCGTTGAGAGTATTGGTGTAGGTACATTTGGTTCATCAAGCTTAAAAGGATTTTCTGAAGTCAAATCCTGTTCTGATTTGAGCCCAAAAAACTGCGGGCAGCCAGGCAGCTGGCCCTGCAGGCTGGCAGCCCACAAGATGCCGGGGTTTGAGTTTTGTAGTAGAGGCTTTTTGATAAGTTAGTTGATAGGAGTTTATCACTTGTGACACCCAGAAAAGATAGTGAAATAACCAAAATGCCAGCCCCCAGAAATAAAAGTGAACTCTGTACCTTCCTTGAAATGATAGCCTATGTTGGAAGATTTATTTCTGACTGCAGTGCTCTGACTGTCCCCTTATCTGAAATCACAGGCAAGAAAACCAGGTTTGTGTGGATACCACTAAGAGACCAACACTTCTTATAGCTAAAATATCAGGAATGACAATTTGGATGCTCCTAAATCTCAAAATATGGTACCAGAGTCAAACCCTGGACAAAACCCTTTGCAGACTGCCAGAACCATGAGCTGGGAACCCAATAACCCACTACTGATTGATAAAGTTGTTACCAGTCTGCTAGGACCCAAACCCTTAGCCATCCCGCAGGATTCTGCAAGCAAACTGCCAGTGCAAGATGCCAAGAATTTCCCTGAGGTACCAACGCCTGACGCCAGCAGTTTGCTCAGTAAAATGCACAAGTTTCTCAATGAGAGTTATTCCAAACTCCCCCTAAAGTCCCAGGGGAGGCACTGAACCTGAAGAGACACCCAATACCCAAATTGATAAACAGAAGGATTTGAAGTCTTCTCATCCCAAAGCGGCCAGTGGCAAACCACCAGTGCCAAGTGCCACACAGCCATCTGAGACCCCCAATGCCAACCTGCCCAAGCCCAGAAAACCCGGCCAGGAAGCGAAGCCTGGCAGTGTGGTATAAATACCTGCCAGGCTGAGATCAACCCCCATTGTAATTTTTAAATAAAGGTTATGAGATATTGGTTTCCCCAATTATTACCGTATTTTATTCTTGTCATCTGCCAGTTAACTCAAAAATCATCTGATCCCTTGCCAGCCTTCCAGCTACATACTGCCTGCCAGGTGCTCCCTTTAGTCCTGTTATTTCACAGAGTACCCCTTAAAGCCTGAGTACAAGGACTACACCGCCAACAACATACTAGCCCGTGATCCCTTGGCCAGAACTACAGAGTTAACCAGATACAACCAAGAAGGCCCCTGGTACGTTAACAAACCCCACCTATTCAGAGATAAATACAACTTCCTTCCTGCATACTAAATGGACATAGAACCACCTGTCACCCCCAAATCAATGCCTGCCTCTGCCGCAGAGCTCCCATTGGACTATACCAACAAGCTTTTTGGAATTGTATATATTACTCTCACAGGATTAATAGATACTATTGTTCCCACCGTTGGTCTGTGGTTGTGGGTGGGCAAGTCAATGACCTACCTCATTAAGTTAGCATCAATCCTTTGGTGGGCCCTGCTCACCCAGTCTGCAATCCGCCAGTTCCCAAACGCTAGCAAGCCAGCCAATCAGGGTTGGTTCCCTGACATAAAAGAACACATGATCACCTCCCCCATACTAAAATACCTGAATCATGAAGGAATATACAAGTTGAAAACCAATGCATCTGACTGCACCATAGGAGGGGTACTCTGTATCCAAACTGCAGAAAAGAACTTCCTCTCTGTAGCATACAAATCAAGGAAGCTATCTGATGGCAAACAAATATATCCAATACATGACAAAGAACTGGTAGCTATTTGCACTGCCTCATGAATTGGCAATGTTACCTGGAAGGTGCACAAATATTCAAGGTGCTAACCAACCACAAGTCATTGATATTCTTCAAACACAAAAACATCTATCAAGAAGACAAGCCAAATGGATGAGCCTTATACAAAGGTACCCCATGCAAATTGAATAGAAGCCAGATAAGGAAATTCTTACTACAGACGCTATATCAAGGCTATAGCATAAGCACATTCTATGCGCTAATGGGGACCCTGACTGACCCATGCTTATCATGGGGAATCTCCAAGAAGGGTTCCCACCTGGCACACCAATGGACATCCAAGAGAAGGTCCTCAAGAACAAACATCTGTTCAAAAACGTATATGGCACACTACACCAAATACTTCCAAATATTGACATTGTACCTTACGTCCTGTCAACATAAAAGATTGACATAATCCTCTAATACCACAGAGACCTGGGCCATACCTGAGGCAAAAACTTGAACAAATACCTCAAGACGCACTATTAGTGGCCCAAAATACTAGGTGATATCAAAGAGGTACTGGAACAATGCAAAGTCTGTGAGAAGTACGCCCAAACCAAGGCATCACCCAAGTCAGTAATACCAGTATCCATCACACAACTCTTCAAGGTGTGGTCACTGGATATTTTGGGGCCAATTCCTGGCAAAAAGTAAATAATAACAGCTATCAACTATGCAACCAGATGGTCTGTGGCATAAACCACAAAGGAACACAAAGGAAATGATGTGAGACAATTTATTGGGAAAGAAATGATAGCCAAGTTTGGGAAACTTGACCTCCTGATCACGGATGGAGGCACCAAACTTAAGGCCATTGACACCAATATATATCTTGCCAAGAATGGAATAAACACGTCACAGCCAGCCCATATTACCCACAAGCAAATGGACAAGTAGAATAACTAAACAGCTTTCTTTTAGAAGCACCCAGTAAGTTATCTGCTAACAATCCAAAGGCCTAGGTCAACATGCTGCCAACAGCACTCATGCTCTGTAGAACGCAAGTCAACCATAACACGGGAAAAAGCCCTTATGAACTTGTATATGGACAAAAGACCGCTCTTGTCATTACAACCACAGGACCACAGTTACCTCTGCCCAAAAAGGTGCCAGACAACAGTGACCCCAACTTACAACACACTAGAAAAAACCAAGGGGAAATGGAACAAAAAAGGGTTGATAGAGAAACAATCCCACTACAACAGGAAAGATTCCAAGTTGGGGGCAAAATCTGGGTTGTCAATTATGATTAGAACAAGTTGGAACCAGGGTTATGTTGACCAGGCATTTTCATGGAGGTTAAACCCAACAATACCTACCTCATCAAAAGAATTGGCACTTGAACTGAATTAAAACACATGCACCATGACCAACTCCACCTATGTAAAGCAAGAACAGTGCAACACAATTCCAGACTCCCTTTCTACAAGGCCAAACTGGATCAATACCAAGCCTGCATCCCCAACACTCTCAAGAAAAATCCCAAGGCTCCACCTTCCAGCACCCCAGGGGGAGATGTTGCAACATCTTTGATTACTCCCTCTCAGGGAATTAAGGCCCAAGGAGCTCATCAAATGAGTTATTAATGGCTCACCAACCAACCATTAAGTCAGTGGCACTACTATCATTTGGCCATCTACTACAGGGATCAAACAATCTAGATCCTAAGCAGAACATAACTTGTACAACCCTTGTGACTAGAGAGGAACAATCAATTGGATAAGCCCCATGACTACTGTGACATACATGGACAGTATGTAGCTTTTCATGATACTATATATATTCTTAAATTCATATCCAATAAAGTATCATTCTCTTCTTAAATTTCCCCTTTATCTTTTTTTTATACTTCTCAGAAGTATATACACAACAAGGCCAACCCCAAGCCATAGAAGGTCTTCATGCTGATGTCTGATATTGAAACTGGAATGTAAATCCCAGATACCACCTGTGATGAACTATTGATCAATTAAGCTGCCCATAAGGCAGTTGTCTACCTTTAATATCTATAGCCTCAATTGGTTAGGTTCAGGGATTGTGCTCAACAGAATGTACCTTAAGGATTTTGTCCTTAAGGCTCCTGTCCCCAAGGGATCTCATCCTTAAGCTGTTCATCCTTAAGGGCCATGAAGATGTATAGTTAGTTTGGTTCAGGTTGATACCATGAAAGAAATGTATTCCAGCCATGCTAATCACTGGGCATATATAAGATCTGCATATGGCATTGATCCTGATAATATATGATGGACTCTTGATTATCCCAATATATACTCTTTTACATACTTTACGTTTACACTACTTGTACTCTTTTGGCTTGCTGTTTAATGCCCTGGATCAATAAGCCTATTACCCCAGACTCCTTGAGATTCTGTGTTCTTGTTGCCTACACTACCAAGATAACAGAAGAGCTCTGTGATGATCCACATAGAGGCAGTTTGCATGCAAGGGTTGATTTGGGTAAAATAAAGACTCAGAGCTTGAAGTTAGAGAAGGATAGTGGCTTTTGAGAAAGGTAAATGTTTGGTAGGAAAGGGTGGGCAAGTTCCTCAGTTTAAAGTTCCTAAGGTCAAAAGTGCAAAAATCAAAACACTATGTAGGGTGCAAAAATCAAAAATATCAAAGATCAAAGTGCAAAAATCAATTTTCCAGAGGTTAACTTTGAGGCAAAATAAAATACAGTTTATAATATAAAACTATATATTCAAAATCTATTTTAAACTAAAGAAATCCCAAGAAATTCATTTATGCAATAAAAAAGATATGCTAGATAATAAAAGATTCTTAAATTAGCTGCTTTTAAAAGAAAGTTTATTTTAGTTTCAAAAGCAAAATTAGACTGGAATTCATATGTAACTGTATTTAATTGAATATAAAATATGAGACTACACAAAAAACTGCTTTATAAACTATAAGCTTAATAAAAAAGGTTAATTTAATTTCCATCTTATGTAAAGCTATAATAATACTTCATTATAAGCAAAATAAAGGATTTTTCCTGCAAGATACAAGCATATGATTTTAGGTACTTTGGTTTATTAGTGATCTTATTTCAATGATAAAAGTTATAGAAGTTTATCATTAAAATAATATAAAGTGCATTACTTTCTTATTAAAGCTATACTATACACTTTTATACTTAATAAAAGATATAGTCTTATATCTTATTTATAAGTCACAATATTCAAAGATATCAAGAATCTGCCACTTACATAACATAAAATGAAGACTTGAATATTTTTATGTTAAAAACACTGTACTTCCACTAAAAATGATATAGATAGTTAAAAGGTGTATATCAAAAAAAGAATTTTATACATCTTATTCTATTCTAATACATGTAGTAAAAAGATATAATAGAAGATAATTAAGGGTAATAATGGAGAGAAGATAATCAAGGGTTAGAATGGAAAGAGAATAGTAGAAGATAATTGAGGGTAAGAAAGGAGAAGAGAAGAAGATAATTGAGGATAAGAAAGGAGAGAGAAAAGAAAAGGAGAAGAGAAGAAAAAAGAAAGTTTTTTCTACTTGGTATCAGATTTTATATAATCTACCCTCTTGACAACGCAGAAATTTTTTAAAAGTTTTTTGGCCCCTGGCACAGCCAAGGGGCCAACAAAACCTTTTTGAGGAGGAATAAGAGTTGGAAAGGAGAAAATTCAAAAGAGAAACCTTCAGAAAACCAAGAGTTTATTACACTTTGATTTAGGCACTTTGATTTCTGCACTTTTTTTGTGCACTTTGATTTGGGCACTTCAATTTTGTCCCCTGAAATAACATAGGGAAACATAGTACAATATTATATTAATTTAATAATTTTTGAAATTGCCTCCAAAACACACCAATTTATTAATATTGCAATAAAATAAAAACCTGCTAAAAAACTTCATTTCTTTTAATATATTTAAATATCAGGTCTTAAAGAATCTACATGAGGAATTTCAAAAGTTTTTATTAATTTTTTAAAATTTTATAAACTTATAAAAAGTGTGACTAAATCTAAAAAGTCAATTCTCAATTTCCTCACTTTTGATTTGAGGAACTTAATAAAATATAATGAATAAAATATTAATGTTTTGCAAAAATTTAATATTAAGTGGTTGTGGTGCAGGGTGCCACTCCTCAGTATTACCATGTTTAGAGTAATTCTTTATTTGGAAAGTATAAGAGGAACTGCTGTCCTTTTTTGTGTTTTGCGTTGGAGGGTAACCCTCCAAATCCTATAAGGGTATTTCTGATTAGATACTAATCAACGCACCTGCAGCTAGCCACAGATGTATCGGAGAGTGACCCATCAAAATGACTTTTAAATTGGCAATTAGTGACCAATTGACACACCTGCGGCTAGGCGCAGATGCGTTGGAGAGTGACCCATTGGAAGAGGATTTACATATGGTAATTATTGGCCCATTGACATATCTGCGGCTAGCTGCAGATGCATCAATGATTGACCCATACTTGCGCCCACTATGTAAATTGGTATATTGACCTTCTGCCCCTATTTTTGCCAAGCATGGACCCCCAAGGAAAGTAGTCTGAACCCCTATTCTACACCCAATTCCCCAAAGACAGCCCTACTTTTGCTGCAACCACCTGACTCCTAAATCACATGTCCAGATGTTCACTTCCCAGCCAATCTAAGTCCTTTCCTTCTGAATATCCACCAAAATGTCTCAGCTCTTCAAGAATAGCTTAGTGCTTGTTGGTCTTAATTTTAGTCAGTATGACCAACACTTTCCTTTCCCTCCTCCTCCTGTCAACTATAAAAGGCTCTCAGGAGACCCCCAATAAAGAGAATAATTTACTATGCAAACATAACAAATGACTTCCAATTCTTATATTACTTGCAGAGCCCAAACATAGAGGTTCTGTTGAGTAAAAAGATACTAGTCTTGTTGTGTTCCCAGTTGCTGCTCAGCTACATCAATCCCACCTTTAGAACCCTTGAGCACCACAGTGGTCCTAGTTTTTTGGTGCCTTTTTGGATTTCAATTTGACTACTTTTCAATTTCTGCACCCATTAAGAAACTATATGTAAACTTTTAAATAAATTTTTATGAGAATTTTTTTTTATTTTTTTAAAAAGAAAGAGCTTATAATAGTATTTTATATTGATATTTGAACAAAAAAATAAAAAATTACCTAAAGTTAGAAAAGCTTCTTTTATAGCTCTTGATTTCTTTTTTTACATATAGAATTTTTTTTAAAAATTTATTTTTTTTAATTTTGATGTTTTAAATATTAAATTGAGGATTTTTTTGCACTTCAATTTTTGCACTTTCAGTTTTGTCCCCTCTATTCAAAGAGGTAACTAATTCTATTTTAAAAGCTAAATTAAATTAAGGTATGTTTTAAATTGCATTGATTTGGGCACTTTGAATTTGTTTTTTTGATTTTAGCTACTAGTAACACCATTTTAAAAAAGTCAAATTTAAGAAAAAATCAAATTTTTTGGGGAAAATTTTTATTGAAAAAAAGTGCAGAGATCAAAAAATCCATCAATTTGGAGATTTTGATCTCCACACTTTGACTTTAGGCACTTGCCTGAAAGGGTGGCACCTCAGTCTAGTAGGTAACTTATGGCTGCTAGAGCTGGAGGTGTCCCATTCTAGTAGGTAACTGATGGCTACTAGGGCTGGGTGATGTCCTAACCTAGTAGATAACTTTTAGGCTACCAGGAAAGGATGAAGTCCCAGACTAGTAGATAACTTATGGCTACTAGGAAAGGATGAAATCCCAAACTGGTAGATAACTTATTACTACTGGGAAAGAATAGTGCTCCAACCTAGCAGGTAATATATGGCTGCTAGAAAAAGATGATGCTGCAACCTAGTAGGTAACTTATGGCTACCAGGAAAGGATGAGCTGAGATAGCTCTGAGATCCTTTGGCTACTAGCAGGAGGTCTGCAGGTGGCAAATCTTACTGTGTTTAGGGGTAAGGTTTCTCTGTTTATGTCTTACTAGGTGGTTGCCCTGTCCAAGGACAGAATTAAAGTTGAATTTAATAAATCAATTGAATATATTTTATTGTATTTTTAGGCATAGATTACTTATGACATGTTTAATTAAATTTTTTATTTAAGTGCTTTATTAAAAGTAACTTCAATTATATTTATTTAAAATTAAAATTAAAATTATATATTCCAAGTATACATAAAAACTAAACCTAAATAAGTATAATATCACTATTGAGTTTAGTAAAGCTAAACTAATTATTTTGAAATTTAGTATTTGATTTTTAATGGCTTTAAAAATGTAGAGCTGATCTGCAGCTTTTAAATAAGCTATTGGACATCAAAATCGGCTTAGTATTCACTGAGATACATTGATTTTAGTTTTTGTGGTGTGTATTAAAAGTTAATTTAGATAATATCAAATTGAGTCTGAGCCTTTGATTATGACGCGAACCCGATTCCAGCATTTAACTATATATCTCAGCATCTAGAGCAGCTAGAGCTATCATGTTTGGTGCTATTTTGATTGGAATCATCTGAAAAATTGATTTGCGTCCTCTGAATTTCATGAAAATCATTATATTGAATCATAATTTTATCATAGCTAGTTTACTCCGCTGATATTCTTTTGGGATGAAGCTGTGGCAAGCAAGGTTTACTCTGAAACAATATGGAGCCACTTGGATCAGGTGGCATCGAATTGGAATATTCTGTTATTTCACTTGAATGATAAGAATTTCGAAATGTCCAAGCCAACCATCTACTTGTTTAAACTAATATTTATATTTATAATTTAAACCGTATCACTTTAAATTGACCAAGCTCTCTTTTCGTCGTCAATTCAATCCTCAGCACAGAGCATAACCATCCAATCATATAAAACAATCTAAAATAATTGCTGCTTCTCTTCCAGTTTTAATCCACCCATTCTAGAGTCGGGTAATCTAGAAAGATAAGCCACTTTGATATGGTTGAATGAGGTTAGCCACTAATTTAAAATGCAAGTAATCGAATACAAATTTATTAAATTTCGAGTGGCTTATATTTCAGTTCAACATGATTTGGACCACACTCCACTAAATTCAATCTGTGTACTCTCAAAGATGCATGTAAGGGATTGAATGTAAGGATGAGCCAAATTGAGCTTTTGGCTTAACGATCAACTTTTAAAATCAAATTTAACTAAAAATCAATTCAGTCAAATCCCTTACGGCTTGAGCCCACTCGAGGTGACATTACAGACAGACAGACTCACTTTTATATATATTAATTGGTAGCTTTGAGGAGGTCTTGAAGCCACCAGAGAGACATGGATATGCCCAGGAATTTTATCAAGATAGTTGCTTAAGGAAGCAGCTGCAGAACTTGGCAATGAATAGGTTTCTGGGAAGTAAGGTGGGTTACTTTGCGGCTGGAAGCTCAAACTGACCACTTGAGTGAATAAAAAAACTGCAAAGGAATGAGGATTGTCTGTGGTTGATGGCCTAAAGTGGTAGTCACTGATGGGGGCCTATTCAGATGCTGACTCACTTGTAGACTTATTGCCTGAGTCTGAGGTGTTGATATGTATAAAATAGAGAGGAACATAACCTCAATGATTCCTAGAGAAGGACATAAACTTAATGGTTTATGGAGAAGGACTTACAGAAGGACTGAAAGATGTCAGAGAAAGTCTTGCAGAAAGGCTGAAATATGAAAGAGAATGACTTGAAGAAGGAGTGGAAGATGACTGAGAAGAACTAGTAGAAGCAAAAGGAGGAGCATAAAAAATGAGCAAAGGCCGTAAAAAGCAAACTGGGAGTTGAATAGACAAGACTTTGACATTTAAAGATAGAAAAGAAAAGAAGTAAAAAGAAGGAAATAATTAAAGAAAGAATTAAGAAAAAGAATTCAAAAATAAATGATAAAAGGAACTAAGGAAAAAGAATTAAAAATAAATAGAATAAAAAAAGAAGAAAGAAACAGTCAAAAGTAAAATAGCCTGTGAATTTATCAGAGGTTGTTTGAGTCAGGAGAAGCAAAAGCAGACATAAACAGTACAGGGAAACTCTGAGGACAAAGGCAAAAGTTTTGCCAAAACCATAGGAAATATTAAGAAGCAAGCAACAGGCAGTTTTGAACTTCTCTGAGTGATGAAAAACATGGGGAAATACAGAGAAACATTGAAGAAATTAAAGTGTGAAAATCCCTTAAGTAAAACATAGTCAGAAACAATCAAGTTTGCCCAGAGAAATGTGACAGGAATTACAGTGAAATTGTTCAAAACACGGAGCAGCTGTTTATCCAGAGCAAGACAGCGCCAGGTTTGAACCATGGTCAAGAGCAAGCCATTTGGGCAAATGTTTTGGAAAAACAGTTCAATCCAGGTGTTTGATTGGATGCAGGTTAAGGCATATTGGATAAATTCTTCATTGGTTAAACAGAAGGGGTTAAGCCTAAAAAATGAGGGAATGAACAGGCAAAAGCTGGCTTTTAATTGGCTAAAGTAAGTAAAAAGATTTAATTTATTATAGAGCAAGAAAAACTGGATGGTTTAAGCCTGGAAACTCAAAGTTCTGAGAAAGAGAAAGGGACTGAAACAAGGAGCTATAAAAGGGGATCATCTGAGGCTTTTCTAGGATTGGAAACAGTGGATAACAAAGGCCACTAAGACTACACAGAGAGTTTGAGACTAAGATAAAGGTGAATGAGCCCAAGATAAAGGAGCTGGGGACTAGGATAAGGAGCAGAAGTCTAAGACTAAGGTGCAGGAGCTCAAGCCCAAGTACAAGGAGTCTAAGAGATTGATAGTGGACTCCAATTATTGGCACATATCAATTGTTCCCCATACCCCTGGGCTGTATACCAGAAGGTTTCTAAGGGGATCTTCCTTCTGAAACAAATAAACACCCATTTAAATCCCTACACACATTTCTAAGTGGTGCATTAGTTTCTATGAGTGAATTTCCTAACATATTTTACCCTAGCTAAGAGGAAGAGGATACATATTGCCAAAGCTGTCAAAGGTTTTCTACTAGTAATAATTCCTAGGAAGAGTGGGAAATATTGACTAGGCACCTTGAGATGACAGATAGAGGGAGGGAACTCATTGGGTATGAGTTTATCAGGATCTTGAAATATTGGTATAGGCCCCCAGAGAGTCTAGCCCCAGCTGAAGTTCAAGTATATGGAGGGGATGCTTGCCTAGTAATAGGAAAAGTATTGGAGGAATTTGCTGTGATGCAGGTCAAGTACAAGCTTCCACTTAGCCATATTCCCCAACTGGGGAATTTCAACCCCTTCCAGCCAGTTCCTGGCTTTGACCCAGGACACACAATGGGGACTGGTAAAAAGGAACCCCTCATCCCTGCTTGACATTTTAAGACATTTTTCTGAGCCCCTCCCCAGAAAGGGTAATAAACTTTCTGCAAGTTGACCACAAGGGCTGGGTAGTACTGGCTGATCTGGATACAAGTCTATAGAATGAAATCAAACCACCAATAACGGGCTTTCCCTCCTTGGTAGCAGCTCCCAGGTTCACCCCAGATATCTATGAGCCCTATCTTGGCTGGCCATGCACCCAGTATGGAGATAGGATGTGGTAATATGGAAACCTCTTAAATGACTGGCTTATCCTTGGTATAGCTATCCTTCATCCAAGCTGTATAAATCCTACCAGAGACCTGATATAAGCCCTTTAGGTGCTGCTTGGTAGTGGAGGGAAAGTGATGCAGATATGGTTGGGTCTTGAGGGTACCTTCCAAGGCACTATGGCAGGGAATGTTTTTAATGGAAGATAATAGGTTCAGCAATGCTGATGGTTAGTTTGTATGGGTAGCTAAAGGTTGTTACTGTAATATCCTGGAGAAATATGGTATGTGATAGATAGCCTTTATATAAAAGGAAATATGATGAAGTAGATGTAAACTTGGGAGTGGGTGGACGGGTTTGGTATGTATTGATGAGAAAAAATATTGATTATACATAACTGTGCTGTTTTAGCAAAGCTGCAAGGGGGAAATGATCAGAAACTAGCTTGTTATCTTTATTGAGATATCAATGTTATATAGATATTGTGAATAAGGGTAGTAATAAAATGATTATGAGGATCAATTGATTGTATTGGCAGGGAGGTGGCTTGATCCTTGTAATGAGTCAAGCACTGAAGTGAGCTGTCCACTGCACAGGGATTGGCATTAGGTCATGTTGCTGGATTTGAAAACTCAAGTTGACTTCTGTATTTGGCTTCAGGTCTCTGGGAATTTGGGTTGCAGGTCATAAACCCATTTAGTTAAAACCTTGCTGGGGGGTTGGTCTTGTTGTTTTGACGCTCTCCCTGGCTGAGGATTGGCTCTCTCTGGTGGAAGGTCTGCTGGTAAGTTATTGGGAGCACGGGTGCTGTACTGTACTAGCTGCTGTTTGGTTGCAGGGAAGATGGTTGTAATTGCTTCTGTCAGGCTTTACAGGGGCAGAGCCTATTATATGTAGAACATTGTCCTATTTTATCTTGACCAGGCCTTGAAATAGGTAAGTGTTGTTGTTTACCTCTAAGATAATTGTGGGCCCTATTTTATCAGGCTGCAACTTGCTTTTGTTGGTGTTCATCACCCATACTTTGTTGCCAACTTCATGTCTATCTTGATGGGGACAAACATGTCTTGTACCTGTTTTCTCTCTCTCCTTTTGATTGACTCTGGCTTGGAGTACTTGTTATTTATAAGAAGGTGATACCTTTTTTGGTATCTCTAAATTGGACCCTGTGAGGGCTTGAATAATTTTTGGTTGTGTGCTGTATAATAGTTCAAACAGACTCTTTCTGGTGGATCTGTTCACCCAAGTGCGGCACACAAGGAGTGTGGTTGCTAGTTGTTTCTGCCAGCCCTCTGGTACCCTGGTGGTGAGCTTGGCAAGGGCCTGCACCAGACTGCTATTGTGACAGAAATTGATAGATAGTAAGAAGAGGTCTCCATGTGGCAGGGAATAACCACCCAAATCCACATGGAGTTGATGATTAACCACCACTAAAGCTTCAAATACTTTTTGGTAAAATTTCTAAAAGATACACTAGGGGTTAAAAAATGATTAAACCCAACCAAAAGAGTCCTAGATATATGGCATGAGAAAGAATTAAAGTGTCTTCAGTGTATAACTCTGGAAATTAAGAAGGTGAAAATGTCTCAGTTTCAGATTCATCATGAAAGTCATTAAGATTATGAGGCATTGGAGTAACATTAGGAGGCACTGAAAACAAAGTACCCAAGACAGGGCCCCATCTTCTCCTAATAATTTGGGTTAAGATCAAGGTATACAGGATGTAGCAGAGTAGACCAACTACTGGATGCATTGTTAAAACAAAGCTAGACCAGGAGAATATTTGGTTTATTTGAGTAAATTTTTAGGGAGGACTCAACTCTTAAGAGCTGAACAGTGAAAGTTTTCTCATATGTACCAAATTTTGACTAAGAAATACCACCTGAATCCACAGCTCCTATTCTGTCTACATCATCTAAAGAGTACCTTGTCCAGTACGGAACAGCCCTTGAGCAATTGATTTCTGGCAACCACTCTGATAAATGAGGCTATATCAAGAAAATTACAGATTACTTCTATTTTTCAGTGTCAACTTGCACCAGGGGATGGGATCAAGCTGACAACCCTTGGCGGCTGTGGCTGGTTTCTGAGCAACAGTTTGCTTCAAATCTGTCAACTGGGTCAACTGGGTCAACTTGGTTAGCTGTTCCCTCAATTTTCTGTCTTTCTAACTAGGACAGATAATATCAGGAATTATAGAGCTACTGCAGCAGACAGGGTTTCAGGCATCCCAAAGTTGAGCGCAGCCCACATTCACAGGCCATACTTAGTTTAGAACACAGTTTTTGGGACACCTTCCTCTTTGATACAGATTTGGTTGCATCCAGCAGCCAGGCCAATCTTAGAAACAGCTGTTGCCCCGCTCAAGGGATCAAAAAGGTCATCAATTAGTGAAAGAGGGTAGCAAATTTTGATGGTGACCTTGTTTAGCGCATGTCACAAGTGACAAACTCCTACTGACCATGATTACTGAAAAGCCTCAACTACAGTATTCAAACCCTGAGACCCCGCGGGCTACCAGCCTGCAGGACCGGCGCCCACAGATTTTCAGGCTCAAGCCAGAGCAGATCTTGACTTTGGAAATTCCCTTAGAGATGGATGAATCAAAATCACCTACATCAAAGACACCCACACCAAAGGTTCCTGTTACCACAACCAATCAGCAGGCGGGCCCAGCCATAGAACCCAAAATAACTTGGCTGCCATGGGAAAGGAAATAGAGAAACTTCCCAATGAATGTGGGCCACCCAGAAATAACCAACCCCACAACCTAAAAAGGAAATCAGAGTATTCCCAGTTCAAACCAGCCAATGATTTAACTGCCACAATGAATGCCACCAAAGACCAGGAAGATCAGGTAAACAGTACCACCTGGGCCAGAGAAATTTGTAAAAGGTTTCCCATGATAGATGGGCATACTTATACCCTGGACTGCCAGGAAGATGACCATTGCCATTATTGCAATAAAGTGACATGAACCTTTGGTTCAACCAGGCTATTCCATATTTGATTTTAGTTCTATTTCATCTACAGTCTACCTCCCACGGTTCCACACCCCATACCCTACAACCCCAAGAAACCACAAACCAACCACCCGAGTTTTACTGCCCACCAGGAGTTCCCTACGGCCCAGTGCATTTCACCAAGTACCCCCCAACCCTGTGTATTTGGAATTCACCCTAGAGGAAATCCTAATCTACGACCCTGAGACCAGAACTAGAGAGACCAAAACTATCTACAGGGAAGGTAATAAGATCACTAGACCTCCCCTGTTATTTTGCAACAAGTACAACTACCTGCCCGCGTATTTGGTCCCAATGACTCTGCCCCTCACCCCACAGCCCAACCGCCCGCAGGAATCTGTTGTTGCCAATGAATCCACTTCCACTCAGATATTTGGGGTGATGTACATCACCCTTACCAGCTTGATAGATTCTATGGTACCCGCCAGCAGACCTTGGGCCCTCCTGAGAAAATTGTTATCTTATATTGTAAAGTTAGCTCCAATCTTGTGGTGGGCCCTCCCTGCCGGGCCTGCGGGCTGTCCTCCCGCAAGTTCTCAGGAACCCCCACAGGCTGGATCCCTGACAGCGCACCATAGTCAGTGGCTAACCCAAGGGAACCATCTATCCTTGCTCCAAAGATTTTTAGCAACCCCTAAGTGTCAGGATTGACAATTTGTTACCCCTTGAAACCCGGGCCCAAGGGCAGGATTTGAACCCTGAACCGGAATTCCTGCAGGCTGCTGGCCCCATGGATTGAGAGCCTGCCCACCCACGTTTTTCTGAGATTGAGCCCCCCCCAAGCTGAAGCCCCTGCTAAATCCTGAAGTCAGAATACCAGTACAGGTTCAAATATGATGGTTCCCAAGGAGGAGCTTCTTGGTTGCCTAATGGAGGCAGAGAAGGTGCCCCATGAACTTCATGAGCTTGAAGTCCTCTCAAGTAGCCAATCAAACTCAACTGCCAAGGAAAAACCCGGGCTTTGGGTCCGGCCACGTGACTACAGCCAAAAATCAAGTGACCAATTTGGACGTCCTGACTAATGAAAGAACATCCAGCCAAGGTGTCATTTTGCCGCTCCCACACCTGGGCCTCCTGGCCACCTGCCCACATTTCCCCAATATTTTGATGAAGCCCTTATGGAGAATACTAAGTTTGGAGGGGGATGCTATATATGCCTATAGATTCTGGGCTCAACCCTTATTGCCATTTTTGAATAAAGGTTATGTTATTTTGCCTAACTCAGCTACTGCCTTATTTTGTATTTGCTATCTACCAATTCAGTTCAAGATCTCCTGGCCCACCGCCTGCAGTTTTCTGTCCTCCTGGTGTACCCTTTGGCCCCGTTCATTTTACCAACTACCCTCTGAAGCCTGAATACAAGGGTGCACCCAGTAAAAGATACTCAAACTCAATCCTTTGGCCGGCATACAATCTGCAGTTAGATATAGCCGGCAAGGCCGGTGGATATTCTCAACACCCAAGTTGTTCAGAGGGAAATTTAACCATCTCCCTGTGACAGAAATCACTGGATAATATGAAGCCACTTCTAAATGATGGGAAATTACCACCCAAATCCACATAGAATTGATGATTAACCACCAACGCGGCTTCAATATTTTATGGAGAAATTTCCAATTGTAACTCCAGGATTAAGTAGAACAATCATTCCTAACCAGAGTAAACCAAGATAAATGACCTGGGAAAGCATCAATGCATCTTCAGCTTTGAATTCTGGGCATTGAGAAGTGATACAATTTTTAGTTTCAAGAATGGGGGAGGAGCTACAAAATTGGCTGGCATGAAATTGACATTTGGCGGCGCCAACAACAAAGTTACAGATGCTGGGCCCTATCTTCCTGAAATGATTCTGTTCAGAATCAGATTGTATGGGATATACCGCAACAATCCAATCACAGGATGCATTTTCAAAATTTAAAATTAGAACTTGGGATAATTGATTTTTATTGAGTAAATTTAGGAGGACTCAACTCTTAGAGTTGAAACAGGGAAAATGATTCAATATATATCAAAAAATTGACTAAGCAATACCACCTGAGTCTTGATCTCCTATTCCTTTGGCATTGTCAAGTAAGTATCTAGTCCAGGTTGCAAAGAACCCTTGCGTGACCAGTTTCTGACGACCATGCTGATTGATAAGCTTATATTGGGTGACCCTCATATTACGTCAATTTATCAACGTCAGTTTGCAAGGGGGAGCTGGTTTCAGCTGGCAGACGGGAGCAGCTGTGACCCATTTTCAATCAACTGTTTGGTTTAAATCTGTTAACTTGTTCAATTTTGATACAGGTTTCCCGGCCTTCCAAGCCTTCTTACTTGGACAGACAATACCTGGCATTATGAAACCTACCGTGACATTACCCTCCGCTTTAGCCCTGGGCACAATACCACCATCTGGAAGATGGGATAAAGAGAAATTCTTATGGGCAGGTGGGAGTTTCATTGCGGCTAGGGTAAGTTCAGGGTGACCAATAGCAGTGGGATTGCGCTTGTTGAACTCATGGATCAGATCTGGGGAATTTGAACAATTGTAGCGGGGAACCCAAGAGTTTTCAGAATCAGGATAACTTTTCCAAGATACCAAATATTCCAAACGGCAGCAATTCTTTCAGGAAGCCAGAATACAATTTAACTCATACTCAGGTTCTCCTTCCACAAGAATGGGTTGAGAAGAGGGGGTCTCTGTTCCTTTGAAGGGAGTAAGAAGAAATTCATGAAAGGTCTGGAAAATCTTGAAAGCAGAAGGTAAATCCAGCCAATAGGCAGAGGGACCAATCTGACGTTCTACCTTGAAGGGACCAACTTGCTTGGGACCTAATTTGTAACAGGGAACCTTAAGTTTCATATTGCGAGCATCCACCATGACTAGATCACCTGGCCTGTAAGTTGGACCTTCCTGGTGCTTGCAATCTGTGTATTCCTTGTAAGTTGTCACGGCAGCGGTGAGAGTAACTTGGAGCTCCTGATGGACCTGCTTCAATGCAGCGGCTTGATCAGTTGCAGCTTCCACGTTGCTAACCAAACAAGGGCCCATGTTGGAAGAAGGATTGTAACCCACATTGACATAAAATGGTGATACTTGAGTTGACGTGTGCGGGGCGTTATTATATGTGAACTCTGCCATGGGTAGGTTAGCACACCAGTTGTCTTGTTGCGCATTAGTGTAGCAGCGCAGGTAGACCTCCAAACTTTGGTTTATCCTCTCCATTTTTCCATCAGATTGGGGGTGGAAAGCAGTAGAGCGGCACAATTTGATACCAAGGATTCCATTAAAAGCTTCCCAGAACTGAGCAATAAATTGAGGACCACAGTCACTTACAATCTCCATTGGGATGCCATGTAGAGAGAAGATTCTGTTCACAAATAACCTAGCGGTTTCCACTGAAGTAATTGTGGTTGAGCAAGGTATAAAGTGTGCCATCTTTGTAAAACAATCAACTACCACCATGATTGTGTTAAACCCATTGGAATTGGGAATCTTGCCAATGAAATCCACCAACACAGACGTCCAAGGACCGGCAGCAGGCTGAAGTAGAACCAGTAAACCAGTAGTCTTATTCCAACTGGCCTTGGATCAAACACATACCAGGCAATCTCAAACAAAAGCGGCTACCTGCACAGTCAAACCTTTCCAGGAAAACTGGCGGCAGATAAGTTCCACTGTTTTGTTTTTCCCTGGATGACCAGATGTTGGACAGGTATGATTAG
The DNA here is from genome assembly GCA_014839935.2 of Entomophthora muscae. NCBI lineage: Eukaryota > Fungi > Entomophthoromycota > Entomophthoromycetes > Entomophthorales > Entomophthoraceae > Entomophthora > Entomophthora muscae. The sequence continues at coordinate 106,343 of QTSX02000940.1, read as the reverse complement.
CCTCCATGATTTGATCCCAAATAGTGCCCTCAGGAACCCACAAGCAACCTTGATGATATAGGACTGGACTAATCTTATGATAAACCTGAGGCTGACCTACTGGGTTTGCACATGCTAGCTCCAATAGCTATCATAACCTTTGGACAAAGGTTACAGAAACTTAACTTTGGAATACAAGTCCAGGTCTGCGCCCTCAGCTAAGGACATGGTGGCCAACGTAGCCAGCGGAGGCAATACAAAAGGCAACACAGCCTCATCCGGAATCATAATATGTGTGTTAAACTCAGTGTCCATACTAGCATCTGGGAGATGGGAAGGATTTCTGCTTAGAGCCTCAGCCAAGTGATTTTCAGATCCCTTAATAAACTTGTAGCAGAACTTGTATCTTGTCAGATCACCATGCCATCTGAATTGGCAACCCGACAAAACCCTGGGTTGTCAATAATATAGAAGAGCTTTGTGGTCAGTTCTTACTACAAATGGATGACGTGCTAACATGAGATGGTGATGCCAATGCTTTAACAATTCCACAACAGCTAACAATTCCTTGTTGTAAATCATGTAGTTGCGTTCTTGAGCCTCCATCTTTTGGGAGAAATACCCTACAGGTCTCTTGATCCTGTCACTAGCTGTCTGCAACAGCACACCAGCCACAGCGTATTTAGATGCATCAGTAGAAACCACAAAAGAAAGCCTAGGATCCACATGTCTTAACACTTGGAAGGACAACAAAAAAGCCCTGACTGCTGAGAAGCCACTTGCACACTCAGGCGTCCAGACTAAAGTCATCTTTCCACTAGCCAAATATGTAAAGGGGCGGCCACCTCAGACAAGTGGGGGGTGAATTTCTTCAAGAACATACATGTACCCAAGAAACTACAAAGTTAAGATACTGTCACAGGTGTAGCATACTCTCTAACCACAGCTTCCTTATCAGGGGCAATGGTGTGGCCATCTTTAAAGATAATATTACCCAGAAAGGTAACCTTACATTTAAAGAATTCACACTTACTCCTTTTGATGATCAAGTTTGCTTGGAGAATGCGCTCTACAACTGCCAACAAGTGGGCCTTATAGGACTCCTCAACCAGAGAAAACACCAAGATGTCATTCATATATGCAATGGCACAAACACCTAGGAGATCTCCCAGGACTGAATCAATTAACCGCTGAAAGCAAGCCGGGGCATTCTTCAATCCAAAAGGTATTACATGATACTAGAAGATACCCTTCTTAGTTCTGAATGCTGTTAACCATTTCATCCCTTCTGCAATCCTGATTTGATTGAAAGCATTCAACAGATCAAGTTTCAAGAATACCTTGGCCTTCTCAACACACCTAGAGATCTGTGCTTTGAGAGGTAAAGGATAAGGATCCGGAATTGTAATGTTATTCAAATTCCTGTAGTCAACACAAGGACAAAGGGACCCATCAGACTTCTGAGCAAACAATAGCAGAGAGCAGATTGACAAAGCCTTCTTAAAAATGTAGCCTTTTGCCAACATGTCACAAGTCCACTCTTCCAAACATGCATCTGCCTTAAAGGTTAAAGGGTAAATAGGAGACACAATTCTGATCAAATCAACAGTGACCTTAAAGTCAAAGCCAAACTGAGTGTGCTTGAGAAGGACCTCGCCTCTGGTGGCGTCAAATGCTGTGGACCAGGGTTGCAATCATGCCAGTAAATCCAAACTTATGGGGACAGGGACAGGAAACAATTGTATGGTCTGTGATGATTGCTCCAATTCAGACATATCCAACAGCGGAATACAAATAGTTATACCCAAAGAGTGTTCCACCTGCAGCTCATTTTTCTCCAGTAAGGTTGATAAATTATGATCTCTCCACCAACTCACTCCCAAAATGATAGGATACATAAGGGTAGGGCAAACAGAAAACCTTGCAGTAAAAGACTGACCCGCAACTACAAAAGTAACTGGCTTCTTCAGCTGAAAAGAGGGAAACATTTGACAATTTCCACCCCTAACAAGCATTCCCGGGTGGTACTTGAGTTGTAGCAAGTCGGCAGTCTCCACACTCATGAAATTTTTGGAAGCACCTGTATCCAATAAGATAGCTGGCTGATAGAAAGTCTGACCATTATCAATGCTACCATAGAACAAGAAGTAACCAGAAGTGGATTTATTTGCAGCAAAAGTAGCAATATTAGCAGGGTCTTGTTTTTCATTGGCAGTACGGACAGCAGCTAAGGAGGCAGGATGCTCCTGGAAGTAACACTAAATCATTTTTTGGACAGCAGCTGGAAGAACGGGGTTATCACAATCAATGGGAACAAGGGGCAACTCTTTGGACGTAATAACAGAAGATTTTGCAGGTACAACGTGCTGAAGCATTGCCAAGGAACTATCAGGAACGGACACTACAGGGGCCTCCTTTACATCACTGGTTTTGTTCACCACCGCCAATTGCAGCTGAGACAAGCTAGGGGGAGAATGATCTTGGCTTTGGTTGGAACCTTGTTTGGAAGTAGACGGATTTAAGACCAGAGAAAGAATTTGGCTTACCAGGGCCTCAGTTGTGGTTAACGGGGAATCCCAAACCGCCAAATCCTGGGCAGTCTGGTCAACTGCTAACCACAACGCTGAGAGTTTATTCACCTCAGGAACATTGATTGTACTGCAGTAGGTAAGAAACTGAGGAAGGAATACTGAAAGCGGAGTTGTACCCTGACAAAAGGCGTACATCTTACAATATACTTTGAGCTCCTCAATAGATACACACAATTTTTTTAACAAAGGGTATAGAGATGCACTCTCAGTTAAAACACGTGGATTGCGCTCCACCACGGACAACAACCATTCACAGGCATCTTCAGAAACCTTTGTCATCACATGGTAAACTTGGTATTTGTGACTAAGGCTAGAGCCGGAATAAAATGATAATGCTGACAAAACTTCACACAAAATTTCATCAGTGGGTGGAGCAGGAAAATAATCCAGACGCTAAAATGACATGCCACGACGGAAATAGGAAACAGAGGATCCAGTCTCAACAACTGCAACCAGAGATGGAAACCATAAATTAAAGAAAAGCCCCAACTGAAAACTCAGAAATGAACTGATGCAAATAAACATGGTAAACACAGATATCTCAATGGAACAGGAGAAAAGAAACACAAATTCATGACAAACTGCTTCCAAAAACTCAGAAATAGAAGAGTTGAGTAATGTGACGGAGATCACTGGATAATATGAAGCCATTTCTAAATGATGGGGAATTACCACTCAATTCCACATAGAATTGATGATTAACCACCAACGCGGCTTCAATATTTTATGGAGAAATTTCCAATTGTAACTCCAGGATTAAGTAGAACAATCATTCCTAACCAGAGTAAACCAAGATAAATGACCTGGGAAAGCATCAATGCATCTTCAGCTTTGAATTCTGGGCATTGAGAAGTGACACAATTTTCAGTTTCAAGAATGGGGGAGGAGCTACAAAATTGGCTGGCATGAAATTGACACTTGGCGGCGCCAACAACAAAGTTACAGATGCTGGGCCCCATCTTCCTGAAATGATTCTGTTCAGAATCAGATTGTACGGGATATACCGCAACAACCTGAGCACAGGATGCATTTTTAAAATTTAAAATTAGAGCTTGGGATAATTGATTTTTATTGAGTAAATTTAGGAGGACTCAACTCTTAGAGTTGAAACAGGGAAAATTATTCAATATATATCAGAAAAATTGACTAAGCAATACCACCTGAGTCTTGATCTCCTATTTCTTCTGCATCTTCAAGTAGGTATCTAGTCCAGGTTGCAAAGAACCCTTGTATGACCAGTTTCTGACAACCATGCTGATTAATAAGCTTATATTGGGTGACCCTCATATTACGTCAATTTATCAACATCAGTTTGCAAGAGGGAGCTGGTTTCAGCTGGCAGACAGGAGCAGCCGTGACCCAATTTTGATCAACCATTTGGTTATAATCTGTTAACTCGGTCAATTTTGATACAGGTTTCCTGGCCTTCCCAGCCTTCTTACTTTGACAGACAATACCCAGCATTATGGAACCTACTGTGACACTCCCTGCTTACGGCCTACCCATGGAACCGCCTATGACCCCAAAACCTATGTCCCCTTCCTCACCTGACCTTCAACTGGCCATATTAGTAAGCTGGTTGGGATTGTGTACATGACCCTCATGGGGGTGATTGACAGTATAATCCCGGCCAGTGGCCCGTGGTCCTGGGTGTAAAGTCTGCCTCCTACCTTTTCAAGTTAGCTCCCCTCTTGAGGTGGGCATTGCCCGCAAAAAACCTGGCCCGGGTCACCCCGGGAAACAATGGGCTGGCTGCCCAAGACTGGATCCCTGGCACCAAGGGGGGGCAGTGAAGGTCAAATGCCCCCTTTCCCCAGGGCTTCTCTAAGGTCTGCCCAAAGTGGACTGTCCACATTTGGTGGGAGGTGGTATATGGGAGTTGCCTGGGGAGCTGCCCTCTTGAGTGGGATGGCCTGCCGTATGTGTTTCTTGGGTGGCGGCCCTGGAAGGGCTTCCTTAACCATCTCTGGAGGTTCAGCCACAACTTCTCATCTGGGGGTGACCGTAGCTTGTTGGTCTTTGCCAGGTATGGCTCTGTACCAGCAGGAGTCCCAATCAATTGCCGCAAGGCAGTCCCTTTCTTCTCAGGTCTCGGCAATACCTACAAAAACAGGATCCCAAAGGAGCTGATCTATTGTGGCAGGGTAAATTTAATGGATGAATCCTTCTCGGTTGGATGCCAATCCTCAGGTGGCCCAGTCATCATGGGGGCCAGGTAAACCAGCCTAGGCTAAGTACCACATCAAATCTTGGGAAATCAATGGCAGGCCCCTGGATGGTGGAGCGCCGGCTCTCCAGCATAATGGAGAAGGAGGCAGTTTCCCAGGTCACAGCAAGGTGATGTTCATCAGCTAAGACCAGGTTCTTAATTCACAAAGGGTTAGTGGCTAGCCTGGATTTGCTCCCAAAGTTGCTTCTGGCAAGGGTACAATCTTCACCCAGGTCCCAGGGGGCAGAGCCTGTGTAACTAAAAAAGTGAAAAGGGTAAGGCATTGGTTTATTGGGATGTCTGGAAAGGGTGTAGTGCACTGGATCTCCTGAACGGGCTTGGATCATTGGCCATTGGTCCATATCTTTGATATGATACTCATCATTGGGCGAGTCAGGGGTTGTGGGGAGAGAGCTAGGATCACTTAGTGCTCTCCCAGGCTTTCCCATCATTGTGATTGTCTTGGGTGGCTGTGACCCAGAAATGGGTACAGTTTGACTGCCCATTGTTCCTGTTTCCAGACTCGTTTGAACCTGTGGGGATATGGTTTGCGTTGTTGTTGTTGTTCCCAGGAGGCAATCAGTTAGAACGTCCAGTTGGATGAGAGTCTTTGGGTTGCTCCCTTCCCCCTGTGCCTTGTGAAGGGCATTGGACGTTGGTTCTGCTTTCTCTGCCTCACAATACAGGCTCTGCAAGTTAGTCACCTGGTTCCAATTGATGTATCTCATTGCATGGGACTTAGGTGAGTTGTAGTACATGAGATGGGTAGCCAGGGTGTCAAAGTCCAAATCTGAGGGAACATAGTTGGAGCTCCTTTTATGTACAAGTGAGCTTTTTACCGCGCCCGTTTGGGGGAGGTTCTTTACTTGGTGTATGATTGTGAGGGTGGTGTCCTTTAGTACAAACCATACCAAGAAGTCTTGTTTGAATGTGTCCCAGCCCTTCTTGACGTGATTATTGTGTCACTTGTTGCACCAGGTGCTTGCATTATGTGCAAGTTGAATGGATATCTCTGCAATCCAGAAGCGTTGGGGACATTTCATTTGTGCTAGTTTACTCTGGGCCAATCAGATCCATGTTGTGGCATTGTCATAATTGGTTCCAGAAAATGGTTCCAAGGCGGGGCTGCAGAGTCACTAGACTATGTGGGTGGGCATGATGCTTTTGTCAGCAGTTATAGGCATAGGAGAGGGGGCCGGGAAGAACCCTTGGGCTGATAGGTGCTGAAGGCAGGGATCGGCATTACCCTGCTCGGGTATAGTACATATCCTTCTGGTATCTTGGTCCCTGACATATAGTGTGTCCAGCCCACAGGGAGCCTGGACATAATTCTTTATGTATCTGTTGACCCTGGCAAGTATGGGCAACAGGAGGGATTTTGAAAAGAAAGGTAGGATAGAGAACCTACCTGTGCTGCCAGTGCTGTTTTAGTAGAGTTACAAGGGGGAAAATAGTTGGAAACTAGACAATGTTCTTAATTGAGATATAGAAGTTATATAGTTATTGTGAACTGTGGATATTAAGAACATGATTGTGATGATTGATTGGTTGGATGGTTAGGGTATCCATGGGTTTGCTGGGATGTAGGTCTGGTGATAGTTTGAGGACGGATGGAGTTGATACCGGGATTAGAACGAGTCTGGTGGAGGGATCCTGGATGAGTGGAAATTGTTGAGTTGCCGTTTATAGAAATAGGGGGATGTACGAGGATGGGAAACTGTTCAGATCTTCGTGTATGTTGAGATGGTTTGCAATGGTATACTTCTGGGAAGTGTATGAAACAAGTAAAGGGGGTTGAAGAAGAGGGTGGTGCTTTATTTGATATAGGAGAGTGTTTTATGTAGTGTTGTGATAGGTATATGGTGTGCAGGTATGATATTTGGTTTGCAATTGGGGGGATTATCTTGGGGAAGTGATTCTGGGGAGGGAGAGAAGTTGTTTGGTTTATTAAAGCTATTTTGGATATAAGTGTAGCTTTGGATGGGCAAGGAGTTCAGGTAGGAATAAGTGCAGGGCTAGATGGGCCAGAAGGAAGCAATGGCATCGCTGGTGTACATGGCCATGTTGTAGTTGGGGACGGTGCTGGGATGGTAGTTGTCGAAGTAGAGGTGGTTCTGGGGATCGGTGCACAGCTGCTTGGAAGCGGTGTCGTAGCAGTGGGCTTCCAGCCTGGCCCAGATGGTGGCGTCGGCGGTGGCGGGAGCGACCTTGGCCATGGCAGCGTAGACGTCTACTACTGCTAGAGTTTTGATGCTGGCCTGGTTGTTAGCGGCATTGGTCATGGATACGATGGCAGCGTTGAGCCCTTGGGCGTCGTACGCAGCGACGGGGGACAGTACAAGGAGGAGGTCGTTGATCTCGCCAAGGCTGATGAGGGCGTGCATCGATTCTTTAATGTCGTTTGCCACTTTGGCGGGGGGTTATCATGTGGTTGATCAGGTCGTTTCCGGCGAATTGGATCACTGCCAGGGCTCGCTTGGCCCCTAGGGACGGGGAGTGTTTGTGGAGATCGATTTGCTGGGAAAAGTCGGGAACATCCAACACGACGTTGTTCTTCTTGTTCACCACTGCACCGCCAAACGCGTAGTTGCGGAACTTGAACTGGTGGCGTGCCTGAAGATAATCTGGCCACATGGGCCCGTTGCATTGACGCCCCCTCCAGTATACTTTGGGATCGGGATCTGTATTCCCACTGGAGTTGAAGAGGTTTCCAGTATCGCAAGCGCTGTCGCCAAACATGTAGACCCCATCAAACGCGAGTGGCGCCTGCTCCACCAGCTCCAAGATGGCGTCAGGCCTGCTCTGGTTGAAGCCAGCCGGGAGAGCATACCACACCGAGTCTCGGGCCGGCGCAGCAGACCCACTCCCTAGCCACCCTGCGAGTAGAACCAACTGTTGAATCATCCTTCCTTAGCTTCCCTTCCACCTTGCTTTTATCCCAACCATCAGAATCTATCAACCTTCAAGGTCAGATCAATTGCCAGAATCCAGCCAATCAGCGCTTGGATAGAGCTATATAAATTTCTAGTTTAAAAAAAGTAACAGCATTCCAGTGACGATAGATTGAATATAAATGGATCATTTTAGCGATTGAAAAGATTAAAGCTGTGAATGCTTGGTTGATTGGGCAAGTGATCATAATTGATCAGAGAATATAGCAGAGTTTGAATAGAAGGTAGGGTATTTATTGAATCTAGAGGGGCCAGAAGCGGGCAATGGCATCGCTAATGTACATTGCAGTGTTGTAGTTGGGGACGGTGCTGGGATGGAACATGTCGAAGCGGAAGTGGTTTTCGGGATCGGAGCAGGTCTCCTTGGAATCGCGGTTGTAGCAGTAATCCTCGGTGACGCTCCAGATGCTGGGGTTGGCGGTGACGGGGGCTACGGTTGACATGCTGGAGTAGAGGTCCATCATGGAGAGGGTCTTGATCTGGGCAGTGCCCTTGTTGGTGGCGGCCAGGGCATCGGTCATGGATACGAGGGCGGTGTTCAGGCCTTGAGTGTCGTAGGCGGCAATTGGCGACAGCATGATGAAGAAATCCTTCAGCTCCCCAGCATCGATGATCTTTTGCAACATGGTTCCGATCTCGCTTGCCAGCTGTTCAGGCGTAACCGTCTTGTTGAGCAGGTCGTTCCCAACGAATTGAATAAACACCAGGGGCTTCTTGCAGTCAAGGGCAGGGGATGCCTTGTGGGTTGCCAGCTGCTTTTGGAAGTCAGGCACATCCAGCACCACGGTGTTCTTGCGATCCACGACCGCCCCCCGTACGCATAGTTGCGCACGTTGAGCTTGTGGCGGGCCTGAAGGTAGTCCGGCCACATGGGCCCGTTGGAGAAGCGCCCGTTCCAGTACGCCTTGGGGTCGGGATCGGTATTCTTGGTCAGCTTGAAGAGGTTGCCGGTATCGCAATCGCTGTCTCCAAAGAGGTAGATGCCGTCAAACCACAGCGGCGCCTGCTCCACCAGCCCCAAGATGGAGTCGGGCTTGCTCTGGTCAAACCCAGGCGGGAGGGCGTACCACACCGAGTCCCGGGCCGGGTTCGACCCCGCACCCGACCCACTTCCAAACCATCCCGCAAGTAAAACCAAATATCGAATCATCCTTCCTTACCTTCAACAGGCACCTTGCTTTTATCTCAACAATAAAAAATATATCAACTCAATTTAAACCTACCCAACCAAAATCATTCTACTTCAACTCCCATTCTGAACACTCCCACATAAAATCAGCCACCAAAACATATATTTGACTTCACAAGCTGGCGATACCAGAGGCTAAACAAAGTTAATAATGAATTAAAACTGTACAAAGTGTTATTAACTTATACCACAATAACCCATTCCAAGCCACTTTCTAGAACCCCGAAATTAAAAAGTACCATCAACCAAATAATCCCCATCAACCGAGATATAACCATCCACCAATACCCTTTGGTGCAGCAAGATCAACCAACAAACCTTAGCGACCACTACCCAATCCCTGCATCCTTGAACAACGAACGATCCCTAGCAATGAAAGGTAAGGCTAAAGATCTAATGTATATATATATGAATCTCAACCCCCAATTCCAAAACAAGGATATGATAGATTCTGGTAGGAAATACCTTAAAGAGGGATCTTCACCAATGAACCCCATGTAACCCAGCCATCCCCACAATGGTGATGAAGTACTGTAAAGACCCAGCAATTGGGGAAGTATTCTAGCAAAATAAGGGACCAAGTTAGCAACTTGGAAGCCGGTGAGCGCCGTCACAATTGGATAGACCATCATCATCAATTAAAAGACTTTGGCGTGTACATTATAACATCCAAAATTACCAGAAAAATACATGAGTACATAGTATATACAGGTGTATATGGCTACAGACTGGGTGGAGTGGGGTGATACCAGCCTGGGCCAGGAGTACTGCTGAGAGGAGCTGAGCTGCGCCAGCTCCTCGTAGTAAAAGTTGCCAGGTGGTTTGTTGAATGGCCCATGCTGTTGGTTATATTGGTGGCCCCCAATCCCTAGGCATGCTGTGAGGACAGCTGCAAAGATTAGGTGATTCATCTTCTGATCCTGGGGAAGGGTAGACAAAGCTTAGTATCTTGTTTAACTTCTTGTAGGTAAAGTTTTTGAATTGATTTATGTGATACTATTGAGGGGTAATTTCACTCAATGATAACACAAACTATTGTCGCAACATCTTTGATTACTCCCTCTTGGGGAATTAACACCCCAAGTAAATCACTGAGCAGCTCACTGAGTGGTTCACCGCCCAGCCAATAAACCGGTGGCACCATTATCAGTTAACCATCTATGACGGGGATCATTCAATCCAGGTCCTATATGGAACACAACTTGATTAAGCCTCGTGACTCAAGAGGAACATTACTCAGATAAGCCCCATGACCTCCATGATGTACATGGACAACATGTGGCTTACCATGATACTATATATTAACCTATATTAATATTCAATAAAGTATCATTCTCTTCCTAAATCTTCCCTTTTATTTTGTTTATTATACTTCCCAGAAGTATAAACTTGACAGTGGTAGCACAGGTAGGTTATCCATACCTACCCAACTCAAAGGGAAAATTCATCCCAAGAAAAGAACCCAAACAATGTCACTCCCTAACGGTTGGAGAGATTACAAAGTAGGACAAGACCCCCCTCCAGGACTTATCATCTATGATAATCTCCTTGTATCCATTGACCAGTATAACACTCTCAAACCCTGCAGACTGTTCCCCATCACGCCAGCCACAACAGCGCCCACACAACCTGAGATACTGGTACAACACACCATTTCAAAAACGGCATCTCAAAAAACGGCATCTCAAATTTAATTGAGATGGCGTTTTTTGCGTTAGTGATTTTGAATCACAAAAAAATAAAACAAACAATAAAATAGTTAAAATTTACATATACTTTTATAATACAGCATCTCAAATTTACGCCATCTCAATTCCGTCACTTTGAGTCAGATTAATTAAATCTTATTTTGCTACCTTTTTTTACATATGAAAACACTTAGTGTGGGGCGTGTTTACGCCATCTCAACTTTGCGTCATTTCAAATTACGCCATCTATCTTAAACTAAAATAAGTTTATATCTGAACTAAAATAAAGCCTGTGATATAGTGCCAGAAGATGTTCCTATAGTATTAATCTAAGACACTTATAAAAGGAACAACCTAAAAAGACGCCACTATGATAGTCCTTCTAGTGATTGTCATTGCTGGGCAAAAAAACCAGTTTTGTTATATGTAATTTATAACTTTATTATACATGGATACATTGATACGTTGATAAGGGTTTCATCAATAAATTATTTTAATAGTGATTTTAATATAGAAGAGGGTGATTACGCCATTTTGATTTACGTCACTTCAAATTCCACTGAGTTTCACATCACCCAATTGATTCAAGGCGCACAATGGATAGGGGAAAATAAGGGGAAATTACCTATGACGCAAGGCTACGCTATATCAATCCCCCCACCGCAATTCTTGCTTTCCACTTTTCAGAAGTATAGTTTCACGTCAAAACCAACATTAATAAAAAATTTAAGAAAACATATGAAAATTTTCAAATATATATTTTTTCATCTCCTCTAAACAACTGGATACTTTTTAACCCCAGTTGTATAAGCTAGTTTTTGAGAAATTCAAGCTTTACTATTTGGCCCAGTTGAGGTAGCTCCACCGTAAATTTGTTAATTTAATATAAAAAATGGTCAAAAACATTATGTTTTTGAGCTACAGCACCTCAATTACGTCACTTCAAAAACACCATCTTGAGAGCAAGTTTTCAGTCAAAACTCAAAGTTTTGCCTACTTGCGTTACTAATAAAAAATTATTTTTTCAAAAAAAAAACATTGAAATTTTGATGGTATATATTATTTGATCTTCTCTACAATTCTATGTAAAAAAATTGATACTTTTATATTAAAAACATTCTTGTTTTTCTCTTTAAAAACAACCCCCAAATTGCTCATATTTTGATACTAATTCACTTTTAGATGCCTCCCAAGTCCATCAACAAAGCTGCGTCCAAGGCCTCAAAGTCCAAGACCACTCCTCCAAAGGCCAAAACTACCCCTAAAAAGCAGCCTGCTAAGGGTAAAGCTCCCCCCAAGACCCCTACGCCCTCACCAGAGCCTGGGGAAACAAGCCCAACCCCTCCCCATTCTCCTTTTGTTTACTCCCCGTCAGACCCTCAAGAGAAGTTGTTCAACTTTAACCGCCACTCTGACCCCACTTCAGAGCCCGAGGATGAAGAAGAGCAGGAGCCTGAGCCTGGTGCTCCTGCAGATGAGCCAATTGAGCTCTGGGATCTTAATACCATCCATAATGTATGCAATAGAAATGGCACATTTTCTGTGCCCGCCACATACCCTGTCAGCTATCCAATTATGACAAAGAAAGGGGGTGCTGGATTTGTTCACAAAGCTACAGCTTCAGCTGCAACAACAAGAAGAAGCCCATCTGTCAGCATCACTTCAAATGTGATAACGTTGGCTGTCCAGCTAGACTTACCACCTATGGGTTCACATGTTTTAAAGCCCTGACTATTGGGCATGACTGTGCCGAGCCCTTTGATCCACTGTATCAACTGATCCGCTGGTTTCTTTGCCAGGTCATACCAACCACCAAAGACCAAACTGCAACTGAGGTCGTAAATGATGCACTCATTAATCTAAATGATATCCAACTGGCAACTGTTGGTGGTGCCTCAAAACTTCAGAGATATCTCAATGACCAGAGATATGCTCTGAGCACTGAAGGCGTCAGTGCTACATCAATTGACCAGTTGATTTTAACTGAAGAGCAAAAGCTTTCACGGCATGAAGAGAGATTTCTCCTTCAAAATTATGGGCAACATGCCCCAGAGCGGATCATCTGCTTTGCTACCTCCCAGGATCTTTGCAACCTTTTAAAATGCAAGACCTGGCTTGCAGATGGAACATTCTCAACCTTCCCGAAGCTCTTTAGCCAGCTTTGGAATATCCATGGGCAGGTTGGCAATCTTTTTCTTCCCCTGGTCTTCTTTTTTGTCCCAAATAAGAAGCAAGAAACTTATGTCCGGGCTCTAACAATATTAAGGGCCAAGTTGGATGAGATTCTCCTAACTATTGAAGGGTGCCAAAGGAGACTAGAGGGCGCAAGAAAAAGGCCCAGTCAGAGGAAGCCACCCCAATCAAGAAAAATCCCAAAAGCCTTCCATACCATGAATACCTGGTAGTAGATTTTGAGCAGGCTCAGACCAATGCTTTTATTAGAGTCTTCAAGAGCTCCCCTCAGGGATGCTACTTTCACTTTTGGCAGGCACTCTGCCGCCGCCTTCAAAAGTGCTCTGCACTTCATGAGCTGGTCTACACTGAAAGCACAAAGGAAGCAAAGGACCTGTTCAACTGCTTTGCTGCCCTTGCCCTTGTGCAGAAGGAGGAGACAAATGCCTTCTATGACGCCCTCCTCCGCCATCCCTACATTATTGCCAACCAGGCAGCCTCTGCTCCATTCATAGAGTATTTTGAAACTCAATGGGTTGGAGTGTTTCAAGGAGCACGTCACATAAGAAAGGGTGGTGACTCAATCCAGTGGAACTGCTTTAAGCAGGTAAAGGATGGCCTAATCAAGACTACCTCTTCTCTTGAAGGGTGGCATAGTCAATTTGCCACAAGGGTCTGGGTTCAGAAGCCCAAGTTCAACAAAATCATGGTGCATCTCAAAACCCAGCAGGCCATCTCTGCCTGCCTCTTTAAAACAGGCATCAAGACCAAGGATGATCCCCCCAAGTAAACCAAAGCAGTGAAAAAGTATACAGAGATTAGCAAGGTGGTCCTTGCCTACTATCCCAAGGATAGCAAGCTTGGGCATCTCCAAGCTATCTCAGTTGCTCTTTAAACCAATGTATGATCCTTCCTCAATAAACATCACTCTATCTTCTCTATTATTTCCTTTACTTTTATCATTATTTTAATTTTATTTGGTATTTGGTACAAATATATGTTTATTTTAAAGCATAGTTTATAGTTAAAATATATGAAAATGGTTGTCTTTGGGATTATTTTAACTTTTGGGCTTTACGCAACTATGTTGCTACTAATTGATCTCATTTTTTTATTGCAGATTTGGAATTCTGAGGTGTTTTTAAGCCTAGAAATGTTTTTTGAACTTTTATTTTTGGGAATTTTTTGGGTAGCTTTTGGAGTTCAAAAAATCTAAAATTTTAAAACCGTTTTTTCTTAGTTGAAATGCTGTAAATCAAAATGGCGTTTTTACTAGTAAATCAAGATAGCAGAAGTTCAAGATGCTGTTTTCAAAATGGCGTATCCTACCAAGATACCCAATATTGTGTTTCAACACTTATGTACCACTGAGATTGGCGCCTTTGCAGGACTGCGCCGTAAGAATGCCTCACTTTGGATCAACAGTACTGAGAGTAAATTTGAACAAGTGGAGTACCCCCAAAGACTCTGGGTCAGTGAGATTGCCCTCCGCGTCACAGGAACCGCTTCACGTTTTGTAACCAAATGGCTAGCTCAACACCCTGACCATAAGGAAAATTGGGAAATATTCAAAGCCATATTCCTCAAAAAGTTCTCCATGAAGGACTCAGACATGGTGATTATGACTGAACTTCAAACCTTCAAAATGACAGGAACCATTGAAGAATACATTGCTGCGTATGAAGGATTATGTGACCGTGCACCCAATACCATCAACTTTGACAAACCTGGGCCGCGTCTGGACTTCTATAATGACTTGCCTACACATATTTGACGACAGTTCAACATGAACAGCTGCAAGAACCTTGAGGATGTATTCCTAGAAGGGAAACACACAACTCAGAAGTCTGACGACCTACACGCCTCCAACAAATGCAAGAAAAAACCTGCAGTTAAGAGAGAGCCTTGCCCCAATAAGCAAAACAACCAAGACAACAGTACCCAACCTCAAAATGAAATCACACTGCACAAGCCAACCAGGCTAGCACCAAGGATACCAACAAGGAGGGAAAAGCTCAGGGGAGTGCTTAGGCAAGCCGCTCTCCCCTTCTACATAAGACTTGTACAGAGACCAGGGCGTGGACTCCATCACCATGATCCAGGTTTCCTCCAGCAATCCTCTACTGCTTGCCGCCCAACCTGGAAATAAACTCCTTGCCTATCCTTTCTGCTTTTGAAGATACCGGTGCACAGCATTATTTGACACTGGAGCCAACCAATTGCTCATTAACAGGGGTTTCACAGACCTCATGAAGTTACCTACCATTTGAAGTAACATCAGGAGAGTTGTCATGGCAGACAACTGCAGCACACCAGTTACCCATGAGGCAAAACCTTTCCGAGCCCAAATTGAAGATGTACAAACAACAATTAGTGGCCCTATCATACCAATCCCCAAGTACAATGTCATACTTGGATTAGATTGGATGTGAAAGACAAAGCCCCATATAGACTGGGACAGTGCCACCCTCACCATTAAGCAAGGAGAAGTCCATCATCATGTGTACCCAACACATCTTGACACCCTCATGAGAGACCAAATATTTGTAAAGATCATGGAAACAGAGAAAGAGGCTGACATCAGAAAAATCAATTAGAGCACATGTACATATGAAGTCATCCACTTCAAAAACACGGAAACACAACACAAACAGAACCCAATCTGAAATCAGCTAGTCAATGAGTTTCCCTCTGTGTTCCAATAATCACTACCCGGGCTGCCCCCTGATTGGGGTATACAACATGAGATTGGCCTAAAAGGCAGTGTGCTTAAAGCGCGACCCATCTACTGCCTCACACCACAAGAAGACAACACCTTGAAGGCTTACCTCAACAAAGCACTCAAGAAAGGCCTCATCAGACCCTCAAAATCACCCTTTGGTGCTATTGTCTTCTTTGTAGGGAAGAAAGATGGAAGCCTCTGCCTAGTCACAGACTACAGGGCCCTCAATGAGGTCATAATAAAGAACAGGTATCCCCTGCCCCTAATTGATGACCTTTTTGATGCCTTGGGGGGGGTCCCAAATCTTCAAAAAAATTGATTTGACAGCAGGATATCACCAAATTTGCGTGAAACCTGAAGACATTCCAAAGACTGCATTTAGAACTAAATACAGATCATTTGAATGTGTTGTGCTCAACTTTGGCATGACAAACGCTCCCAGTACCTTTGTAACCTTCATTAATGAAGTATTCAAGGAACACATTTGGAAAAGAGCAATCATCTACCTGAACAACATCATCATTTACAGCCCCAACCTACAACAACACTGGGAAGACGTCCAAGCAGTCCTCTGTACCCTGCAGGGAAACCAATTGAAAGCCAAGCTGTCCAAATGCAAGTTCTTCTCAACTGGACTCCCATTCCTTGGACATATCATCAGCAAAGACGGTATCAAGCCAGATCCAGACAAAATACACACTATAAAAGAGATGCCTGCCCCAAAGAATAAGAGCAAACTCTGCACTTTCCTTGGAATGGTAGCCTATGTATGCAGGTTTATCCCTGACTGGCGTGCCCTGACATCCCCCTTGTCAGCCATCACTGGGAAAACAACCAAGTTTGTCTGGACACCCTTATGAGACCAACACTTCTGCCAACTAAAAGAACACATGGTTACCACCCCTATCCTGCAATACCTGAACCGTGAGGGGATCTATGAGCTAGAAATTGACGCCTCTGACTATGCCATAGGAGGAGTCCTCCGTATCCAAACGGCCCAGAAAGACTTCCTCCCTGTAGCATATGAATCTAGGAAGCTATCAGAAGGCAAACAAAGATACCCTATACACAATAAGGAGTTGGTTGCCATCATACACTGCCTCATAAAATGGTGATGTTATCTAGAAGGAGCCCAGATGTTCAAAGTACTCACTGACCACAAGCTGTTGATATTCTTTAAAACACAACAACACCTGTCAAGAAGACAAGCCAAATGGATGAGTCTCATACAGAGATACCCCATGCAAATTGAATACAAGCCAGGCAGAGAGATGCTTACTGCAGACGCCCTATCAAGGCTATACAATAAACACATCCTCCACACTGATGGCAACCCCAATTGGCCCATGTTAATCATGGGGAATCTCCAAGAAGGGTTCCCACCTGGCACACCAATGGACATCCAAGAGAAAGTCCTTAAGAACAAACATCTGTTCAAAAATGTATATGGTACCCTCCACCAAATCCTTCCAAATGGTGACACTGTACCCTACGTCCTGTCAACACAAAATATTGACACAATCCTCTGTTATCACAGATACTTGGGACACACCCGTAGCATAAACTTGCATGAATACCTCAAGACATACTACTGGCGGCCCAACATGCTGGATGATATCAGAGAGGTACTGGAACAATGCGAGGTATGTGAGAAGTACGCCCAAACCAAAGCTCCACCCAAGTCAGTAGTACCTGTATCCATCACACAACCCTTAAAGGTATGGTTGTTGGATATTGTGGGACCTATGCCCAGTGAAATCAAAGCCAAAAAGTACATCATCACTGCCATTGACTATGCAATCAGATGGCCTGTAGCGCAAGCCACAAAAGAACACAAAGGTATTAATGTGAGACAATTCATTGGCAAGGAGATCATAGCAAAGTTCAGAAAGCCCAACCTCTTAATCACATATGGAGGCACCAAACTCAAAGCTATTGACACCAACATCTATCTTGCCAAAAATGGAATAAGACACATCACAGCCAGCCCATATCACCCACAAGCAAATGGACACGTAGAAAAAACTAAACAGGTATCTAGTGGAAGCCCTAAGTAAGTTATCTGCCAACAATACAAAAGCCTGGGTTGATATGTTACCAACTGCCCTTATGGTCTGCAGGACAAGAGTCAACCGCAATACGGGAAAAAGCCCTTATGAGCTTGTCTATGGTCAGAAATCCTCACTTTTCAGTACAACCACAACCACAACTGCCACTCCCAAAGACAATACCAAACAGCAACAAACCAAAAGTACTGCAAGCCAGAAAGGACCAAGAGACAATGGAACAACAAAGGGTTCAGCGGGAAGCAATCCCATTACAACAAGAAAGGTTCCAGGTCAGAGATGAGATCTGGGTTGTCAATCATGATCAACATAAGCTGGACCCAGGATTAGGTGGGCCAGGCATTGTCATGGAAGTCAAACCCAACAACACCTACCTCATCAAAGGGATTGGAGCTTGAACCAAAATAAAACATATGCATCATGATTGCCTCTGCTTGTTCAAGGCAAGGGCAGTCCAACAAGATTCAAGACTCCCTGTTCTCAACGCCAAGCTGGATCAGTACCAGGCATGTATACCAGATACCCTTAAGAAGGTCCCCAAGGCTCCGCCTTCCAGCACCCCAGGGGGAGATGTTGCAACTTCTTTAATTAATCTCTCTTGGGGAATTAACGCCCTAAGTAAATCACCAAGCGGCTCACCAAGTGATTCACTGCCCAGCCAATAAACCGGTGGCATCATTATTAGTTAACCATCTATGACGGGGATCATTCAATCCAGGTCCTATATGGAACACAACTTGATTAAGCCTTGTGACTCAAGAGGAACATTACTCAGATAAGCCCCATGACCTCCATGACGTACATGGACAACATGTGGCTTACCATGATAATATATATTAACCTATTTTCATATTCAATAAAGTATCATTTTCTTTTTAAATCTATCCCTTATTTTGTTTATTATACTTCCCAGAAGTATAAACTTGACACTATCATCAAATGATTTGGCTTTATTATATACTATCATCCTTGTGGGGCATGAATAGTGCAAGGCATTGAACAGGGAACCCCCAACACTTGGTGTTGACTGGAATTCCCTTTTGGGAGTGGGATGGGAATGAATTGGCAGGCAATGAATTGTTAATCTTGGCATTGCACAGCTTTGGAGCTTCTTCAGGTTCTTTCATGCAATCATATTCAACTTCTGTAGTTGATGCATTAATTGTCATGCTGGGCATCTTGTCAACCCCCTCCAAATTTGGGCAGCAGTTCCCCCATTTTTGGGTTTGAGGAAATTGCCTTTTGGGGATTCCCAATCAGGCAATTTCCCCATTTGGCAGGGGTGGGAGGTCCCGCCGTGGGGGTGAGCTGTCTCCTGCCAGCTGGCTGGGAGACTGGCTGGCAGCGGGCAGGCAGCCTGCGGGCAGCTGGTGGCCAGGGTATAAAACCTGTTTTTCCCTAAATTTAATTTTTTAATTTCTGTTTCTTCAACTGGGTGTTTTGCGGCAGTTTCCTCAATCAAGGGGAACTGCTGCAATGTTTTATTTTGCTCTTTGAGCCCAATTAGGCCCAAAAGTTTATCTTGACACAAGGTGTTGTCAGGAATATTCCTGACAAGTACCCTAAGATCTATTGGGCTATACTAGCTGAATATCTATCAAACTCACTCACCAATCCCTGGTAGCTGACTAGGTCCCTCTAAATCAACTGATTAACTTGACAGGCTACTCTTTACCTTAATATGCTCAATAAAGATCTACTTTCAGAGCCAGAAGTGGCTTGAGTGTACCAGACCAAGATACCAGTCTACCCAGGACTGAGCACCTGGCTCCAATCCCAGCCCACAAACATATTGAACCAGAGCTAGGTATACCCCTCATAATTTCAGCATAGGGTTTTTTTAAAAATACTTCAAGTTGCATCAGTATACCTGCCCTTCTCAGGAGTAAGGAATCTCCATGATAGGTCCAGACCCACGCTTAAGATTTAGAGCAGGTACTCCCCATCAATATAGGGGACCAACCTATCCGCTGTAAACCCATCAGTGTATCTTGGGAAGCCCAGGTAGGTTCTCTGAATGGGAGAGGTCCCAGCCAAACCTGCCCAACCATATAGCATGAAAGCTGGATCAGACAGATACTATTTTCTTTACCTTATTCATTGCTCCCCCACTGATACCTCTATATCCTCTACACTTTCCTGGAGCAATACCAAACTTGGAGTCTCCAAGGATGAATGTATAGCCTTATGGAAGAAGATTTCTGAGAGTGAACAGAAGGGGTCTGGGTAAGATCCTGTTATGGTTCAATGGTGAGCAGCCCTAATCAAGGAAATCTATTAGGATATAACCAGCAGACTGTCAGCTGCTTGAGAAGCGTCAGGACAAATCAGGAGGGGTGGGATCATCCAAGCTCCCCTGGAAGACTAACTGAACCAAGCAGGTGAGACTGCAGCCAGCAAATTCATTGCAAGGGGAACCCCACATAGAGATCAGATGGAGAAGCAAGATAAAGGGCAGACCAAGGGAAAGCCAAGGAGTCAGGGGCCGGCGGTGCAGATACGGACACCAAGTTATCAAGCACTGGGCCTGGATGTCCAAGCATCTTGAGAAGCGCTGGGTAATCTTAAGGGGGGCAAAGGATCTTGGAACAGGTTTCTAGAGCAGGATACATAAAGTTTTAGGGGCGTCTTGAATGGAGCAGTGGGGCTTAGCGGCATCTGATTAGCTGGTACAGATATTCTTTGCAAATGGAGGGCTGGCCCTGGAGTTTGCGCCAACAGGGTTATGATCTGAAATAGTTTGGCGGCCAGCAGGTTGGGCCCTACCATCTCCAAATACTCAGTAACCAGCTGTCTGGTTCTCAAAATCAACCAGCCCCAAGCAGGGTAGGTCCAGATCTCTGAGGGCTATCCAAGCAGCTCCAGCTTTAACCCATCTTTTCATCAGCAATGTTCAAGCCAGTCACCATGGGTAAGGGGCTGGCTTCAGTTCATGGCAAGTTTCATGTCTTCTGGGTATGTATTATCCCTTGTGTTTGGTATCCTACCATAACAGATCCAAAGCTATCCAAGACTGTCAGGAATCCAGTCTTGGGCAGCTGTCCCATTGTTTCCAGGGGTGACCTGGGCCAGGTTTGGCAGGCAATGCCCACCACAAGAGGGGAGCTAACTTAAAAAGGTAGGAGACAGACTTTACCACCCATTACCACAGGCTGGTAGCCAGGATTATAGTGTCAGCCACCCCTGTGTGGGTGATGTACACAATCTTAAACAGCTTATCAATATGGTCAGTTAGAAGGTCAAGTGAGGAAGCAGGCATAAGTTTTGGGGTCACAGGCGGTTCCATGGGTAGGTTGTAAGCAGGGAGATAGTTGAATTTCCCTCTGAACAACTTGGGTGTTGATAATATCAAGGGGCCTTGACAGTTGTATCTAACTGCAGATTTTGTGAGGGCCAAGAGATCTAGTTTGAGGATCTTTTCTGGGATGTAATCATTATATTAAGGTTTCAGAGGGTACTCTGTGAAGTGGACAGGACCAAAGAGAACACCTGGGGGACAGGAATCTGCGGGCAGAGGGGAAGGAGGGCCAGATGATCTTGTACTGATTTGATAGATGGCAAAGACAAAATAAGGCAATAGCTGTGTGAGCCAAAATAACATAAACTTTATTCAAAAATGGCAATAAGGTTTGAGCGCAGAATCTATAGGCATATATAGCATCCTGCCTCCAAACTGAGTATTCTCCATAAGGGCTTCATCAAAATATTGGGAAAAATGCGGGCAGGTGGCCAGGAGGCCCAGGTGTGGGAGTAGAAAAATGGTAACACAGCTGGGTGTTCTCTCATTGGTCAGACTGTTCAAATTGGTCACTTGATTTTCTTGATTTTTGCTGTGGTCACAGGGTTGGACCTAAAGCCCATGATTTCTCTTGGCAGAGAAATTTGATTGGTCATCTGAGAGGACTTCAGATTCATGAAGTTCACAGAGGAACTTTCTCTGCCTCCATTAGGTAATTTGAGAAGCTCCTCCTCAGGCACCATCATAATTGAATCTGTGCTGGTTTTCTGGCTTCAGGACTTAGCAGGGGCCCCAGCTTGCAGATGCTCAATCTCAGAAAAATGCGGACAGTCGGGCCCTTGGTCCATGGGACTGGCAAATTGCAGGAATAAAGGTTCAGGGTTCAAATCCTGCCCTTGGGTATGGGTTTCCAGGGGTAAAGAATTTTTAATCCTGACAAAGACCTACCTGGAGAAGGCCCTGAAGGGGATGAAGAAAGTGTACCAAGGGTTACCATATGTGTGATTTTTCAGGGAAGGGACTTCTGCACACAGGAATCATGTCTATGGGAGGGATGCTCACACTCTTGTGGTAGGGCTGGATGGAACATCCCTGCATTAGAAACAGGCCCCATGGGCAGAAATGGAGGCTTGAGGATCAGAGAAGAGCAGGAGATGATCAGGAAACAGCGCAGCAACATAAGGGAAGTGAGCACCACAGCTGTGCCACTGGGATCAAACACCCACCAAAGTTTTAAAATACAGTTTCATATCAAATAAATCCAAGTCAGAAAGGGCAATGGTAAAGCAAACAAGGATCCCCTGCACCTCCTACAGAAACCCTCCACACTAGTTGGAAAAAGCATGGAGCTGAGCTAAAAAGTTTAATATATAAAACAGTCCAAAGAATCTAGAGGACCAGATTGTATAAAAGTGCAGCCAGAGATTTCTATTGGATCTCAACAGTGATAGCCCACAAGCAAAGAAGTGCACCTAGCAATAAAGCAGCTGGCACCCTAGAGGGTTGACCAATAGAGCCCTTTATAGGTGGATAAAAAAACCAGCAGCAGCACCTTGTGGGAAGAAGAGGTTACCACCAACCCTGAGCCAGACGGTTTATACTGCAAGAGCTGAGAGCATTGATCACAAGGTCCCAAAGCATACAGGAAGGCATGAGAAGCAAGGGAACTCACAGCTTTTTAAAAGCAAAGCATCTGAGCATATTTATCTGGTATACCTACTCAGACACTTCAAAGATCCACCCAGCACAAGTAGGAGCAGGAAATGTTAATCTGCACCGGATACTAGACCCAAGTCCTAGGCAAGTGACAGGGAGAACAGGGGGGCAAGGACCCAAATTCTACCCCACTGTAAAGGGGGAGAAGGGATCAAATAAGGCCACCAAATATTGCACCAGGTGTGGATGCCTACTTTCACCCAGCCAGACACCGTTGGACACCCTGTGTTAAAGGCTGGGCAGCCCATCTCCAACAGAAAGCATCTTGTACCCATCAAGCTTATTAAGTGCCTGGAGGACTGTAAGGAGGCTGGGTGTACTAATATTTTTTCCAGAGGTGGGTAATGCTTAGACTGTACCTAAATAAAGTTTAGGTGAGTTAACCTAATCAGAAAGCCCAGACAGCTATCCACTATTCTTGAGGAGGACCAGGGATGACAACCTACCAAGGAATTGATTGGAAGTGCTGGCTTGGGCCAGCCAGTACACGGCCATAGTAAAGGCAGCTTATGGGATGGATTTCCTGGCCTCAAAGTTTCACCAAGCCTTCAGATGCCGCTCCAGCTGTATGCAAAAGCTTGTGCTTTCTCACACAGCTGGAGCAGCCCTAAGCGGCAGAGCCAGGAGAAGGCATGGGGAGATGTATACTCCTAAAACTGATGGGACTGGACATTTTTTTATTGAAAGTTGGCAACCACCTTACCCTATGCAAGAAATATGCTACCTAGAAACAGGTGTCTAACCCTGGGGATCTCAACTGACTTCCCTATGGGCCGCTGGGATCTTGTGGCGGCACTCTCTTCCCAAAGGGCATCCAAGCCTACCAACAGCTACCGGCTAACCTAACAGCAGCCCACCACCAACCTTGCTCTAGAAAAGGAGAGCCAACCTCAGAATAACTGGTGGTGGCTCCCTCAGCATCTCTGATTCAGAGAATGCAGGGCTCTATAGGAGATCCAGGACAGTGTAGGTGACCCCCTGATCCCATCTTCTGCAGGTAGGTGTACTGTCCCCCAAAGAGAGTAAAAATAAGCCCTACCTCAATTGATCCCTTATTAGTACATGCCTGGACTGGCCCTAGCTGGAAAGACCCTATTCAGGACTGCTGGAACCCTTCTGGTACCCCTAGCTCTATGAACTGGCCAGCTGTAGATCTGAAGGCGTTCTGTAGGTCCCAGTATAAAGTTCTGACAGGTTGGATGGTGGGAGGGGATGCTGTAGCTGTTTTGTATCCTTGGTTACGCTGTGTTAGTTGCTGTATTCACTTAACTCAATTACAACCTATGTTTTACTTAAGACTAAGCTAGTGTCAGGATTCTCCTTTTTATTTAAGCTGCTAGTAATTTTCAGGATCACCAACATCAGTTTTCTACTTCAACTTTGGTCAAATGCACATCAAATTTTATTATTCAAACATCTCTTATCCTTTCCCTTGCCCTGCAGTTTATTATTATATATTTTAATGGTTAAAATTTGAGTTCAAAGTTACCTTTAAACCCTGGACAATTATTGAACTTGGGACCTAACAATTAAGTTAGTTTCAACAGTTCCAAACTCACTTACCTTTTTTTACTCTGGCTTATGCCAGCAGTTTGAACTCTATTTTTCTGTCTTCCTGCTTGCTTCTTTCTTTATTTTCAGCTTCTAAACTGTAGCCGTTGCTCCTCATCATTCTTCTTTAAACTTTACCTAACTTTAAAAGGTTTAGATAAGAACATATGCCTCCAAATGATTTTCTCCACTTTCAAAACATCTAACCACCTTTAGTTAGTTGTTCTTTCCTTTAATTTTACCTCAAAAGCCCAAGATGAAATAAAAGCTTGTGTTTCTCTCCAGTCTCAACTTAAGTTGAGATTGTTTGACTTGCACCCCAAAAAGGTACTTGTTAGGTTTTGTGGCTTGTGTTTTCTCTTCTAATTTTTAATCTTAGCTAAATCTTAGTCCATGATTCCTTTTGATTTTATCCTTTGCCATTTGAGCAGCTTTTATAGTAGCACCCACAATTTAATTGTTGATAGCTTCAATCCCCCTGCTAGTGCAGACCATTTTCCAGAATTAGAAATTGACTTTTTAACCAAATCATCACTCATTAAGACTGGTCTCTATTTTATTTTCTCAGGGTTAATAAATTGTCTTAGTTCTTATTTTACTTCATATAAGCTCTTAGGAGCCTTAGTTCAGTTACTATTGCAAACCTTGCCTACTTTCCTATAATTGGCAAAGATAAACATTATTGGTTTAAAGGCTTTATTTTACAATAACTTTCCCCAAGCTTTCAGA
This sequence comes from Entomophthora muscae, assembly GCA_014839935.2. Classification (NCBI taxonomy): domain Eukaryota; kingdom Fungi; phylum Entomophthoromycota; class Entomophthoromycetes; order Entomophthorales; family Entomophthoraceae; genus Entomophthora; species Entomophthora muscae. The sequence continues at coordinate 81,542 of QTSX02000940.1, read as the reverse complement.
CCTTACAGCTAGAATAATTTATCTGCCTAGTGTGTATAATAAAATTATAGTTTAATGTAATATTGACCCTTTATTTAATCATAAATGAGAAGATTTATATAGGAGATTTGTGATTAATCTTAACCACTGATCCTCTTATCAGACTTCATCTCATATATATCAGCTCTCAGCCCATCAATTGGTATGATTGTTTGATGGGCTAATTAACCCTATGAGGTTATGACCTGTTGGTCAACCAGACTAGTTGTTCATCTAAACTACAGGGTGATTATATCCTTTTCACTATAGTCTAATTGATGAGAGGTATTGACATCAGTAATGGCTAGTTTACACTAACCACATTAGAACAAGATGGACCAATCACCCTCAGCCTCTGAATTGGGGCAGGTACTCATCTATAAGAAAGGGGCTGGGTATACAGGTCTGATGGCAGCTTTGCTGAGAAGGGGCAGTATATCTATGAAGTAGGGGGACCAAAATCTGCAAGGGGGCATAGCGGCAGTGTCCAGGTCTAGTGTGGGTGGCAAACATCTAGCTGAGGGATCCCTGCTCAGAATTGGATCCAACCCTTATCAGGAGACAGTGCTGGTACTCTAACATTGAAAGAAGAGCAACCCACATTGTTAGATATGTCTTAGGGCCTCCTGATGAGATCCCCTGAAGGCTTTAAGCTATGCTGATGTAATACCCAAGTATTGAGGGTAAAACTTTAGTAACATAAGATGGCAGGTTAGGCAGCTCAAAGCCATTCAAGGCGTAGACAATTGGATAGAAGTTTACTGCCTGACAGAAGGCTTTGGCAAGGATGTTGTATTATCTAAGGCTGACAGCAAGGTACAGTAGTGTAGCTGCAGGGATCACATAAGTAGCCAAGTTGGGAGTTGGGCAAGATGACGCCAGAGGTGTCCACAGGTTCAAAACCATTGAGTTGAGGTGAGTTGGCTCATTGTACAATATCCCTTTTGGTCTCTGTGGTTCAGGACAAAACTGAGCATTGGTTGGCTAGTGGCCCCCTATCCCAAGGTAAGCTGTCAAGACAGCTGTGAAGATGATGTAGTTCATCTTCTGACTTAGGGAGGGTTAATGGGTTTAGTAAGGTTACTTGCTTAGCCTGGGTAAAGGATTGATTAATATGACAATATTGATGAGGATATTCACTCAATGATAGCACAAACTATCATTGTGGGGTTTGTCTTTATTTATACTAGTGGACCTGAAAGGCATGATTATTGGAAGGCACAGCATTGGGGAACCAAGAGTCTGAGTTGCATATGTTATTTCATTTTCTGGATTGGCTTGGGTGGCTGGCAATTGAGAAGGTTTGGCTGGAACCAAGTTTGCATTGGCATAATGCAAGTTTGGTCTTCTTCATGCATCCAAATTCATTTACTGAATTTGATGCATGATTTCTATTGTTGGATAGCCTGTCAGTTGTTTCCCCATTTGGTAGGCTCCCAAATTGGGCAGCAGTTCCTCCCAAGTTTGGCTTTGGGGAAATTGCCTTTTATGATTTCTCAATCTGGCTATTTCTCAAAGGAGTGGATGGGGACTGGCCTGCTGGCATGGGAGGGCAAAGGCTGGCAGGTGGCAGGCTGGCCCATAGATGCCTGGTTTGAGGATGGCTTGCAGATGGGGCTGGCAAGAGTGGTGGGCGCCTGTGTAGTGGCAGTGGGCATCTGCTTAATGGCGGCAAGCGTCTGCATGTTGGTAGCGGGCAACAGCTTGGTTGAGACAGGCTTCTGTGTGGTGGCAGCAGGGGCCCACGCGGTGGCGGCGGGTGCCTGAAAGTTGACAGAGGGCAACAACTTGGTTGTGACAGGCTTCTGTGTGGTGGTGGCAGGTGCCTGAGTGGTGGCAGTGGACATCTGCTTGGTGGCGGCAGGTGCCTGCAAGTTGCTGGCAGGCAAAAGCTTGGTTGTGACAGGCTTCTGCGTGGTGGCAGCAGTGGTCTGCACAGTGGCAGTGGACGTCTGCTTGGTGGCAGCGGCAACAGCTTGGTTGTGACAGGCTTCCGCCTGATGGCGGCATATATCTGCTTGGTGGTGGCAGGGGCCCGCGCGGTGGCAGTGGACATCTTATTGGTGGCGTTGGGTGCCTGCATGTTGACAGCAGGTGACAGCTTGGTTGTGGCAGGCTTTGGCATGGTGGTAGTGTGTATCTGCTTTATGGCAGCAGATGTCTGCACATTGGTGGTGGACATCTGCTCAGTGATAGCAGATGCCTACATGTTGACAGCAGATGTCTGCTCGGTGGCAGCGGGTGTCAGCTTATCAATTACACAACTATAAGTGTCAGAAATATTCCTGACAGCTGATGGGCAGGATGTTAATCTTGGTTGTTTCACCCCCTTGCCCCTGTCTGTTGTCCTTGATCAGAGTTGGGATTTGTGAGAGGTTCAGGAAGCTGTTAAAACTATTTCTGAGTAGTTACAGCGCCACAGAGGTAAAATTGGTTGGGATGGAGTTTCTTGGTGCTGCCCTGGGTGTCTTCAAGCTGTTAGTTGTGATTATTGTAGACTGCTGTGGCATTGAAGGGCCAAAGGGGATCAGAGTCAAGCTTTATGGGGCAAGGGCTCAGGTTATAGGATGGATCAATCACAGGGTAGAAAGACTCCAAGTGCTTGGTTACCTCTGGATCTGTTCTTAACCAATGTCATAGACTTTGACCTACCATTGCACCAGTGAGGGGAGACAGCAAGGGGCAGTTTGGTCAGGGCAGTGTGTTGTGCCCTGCCCCAAAGGTCAGGTTTTCTAACTATTAATTTGAGCTTGAGCTTAAGTTTAAATTAGAATATATTAGTTATTTTATGATAAAGGGCTATTACCTTGGTTCTTGCTTTCAGTTTTGATCTTTGTTTTTGCAGGAGTGCACACACCCCTTTCAATCTTTCTTAGAAATCCTAGTGTAAAATAGATTATTTTCCTTTTCCTTGCCTGCTTACACAACTACTGCTTTCCTCACCACTGCTGCTGCAGATCTTTGGGTTGCTGCTTCCCAGTACTGTTTTCCAAACTTATAATGTGTTTTTTCAGGGCTATTGTGAGAGAGGGGAGATAAACTAAGTTTGATTCTCATCCTGGTGAGACAAACCACCAGGATGCCGCCCAGTAGAGAACTGGGACGGCCGCTCAAAGGGGGGACCACAGGGAGGACACGGGAGATAACTGAGGGAAATAGTCATTCAGTCCCATCAACAAAAAACCAGTGAGCAAGCAGGGCGTACATGTGGGGGTAGAGGAAGGCAACACAGGAGTGCGCAAGGGTACCAAATTGCTCACTTCTGGGTCAAGAAGGAAAGGCCTTGCCATCTCCTCACCCACAGGAGCAAAGGAGGTATGGACAGCATCCTCCAAGTCCAGGTTGTCACAGGTCAAGCTCTTCACCACGGCCTCCCCAGAGAATAGGAGACTATTTGGAAGGTTCAGGAGACTGGAAGAATTCTCACCCACGTGCCAAGCAGAGGAGGCAATTTTTGACCACAAATCCAATGAAGTAGACCATAAAAGCAGCAAGAATGGGGCCAGGGAAAATACAACAAATTTTAAAGCTGGGAGTATCATTTTCAGATTCTCTGCAAAATTTGGTGGAGGTAGGGGCCCTTATTATAAGTAAAATAATAAAAAACTGACAAGCAGGGGGACCCACAAACAAGAGGCCAGGTGAAAGCTTTGGGAAAGCCTTATACAGCTTGAGGACGGGCATGTATGTCTTCTTGATGAAGATTGAGAGCAAAAGCAGGTTTGAAGAAAGGAAATTAAAGATAAAATCCAAAATAAAGTAAGTTTTTATAATGATTTTAACTAAAGATTCAAAGTATTGACATGTGTTTTCAAAGTTGAAAGCAAAACAAGAGCAGCTATATGCTCAAGCTTGTTCCAAGGGTTCCAGAAGAGGGAACAGGTTCAACCCAGGGCGGATAAAGGTAATATTAAAGACAATGGCTAACACTTTAACACTTTTAGCTGAGAGAATCCAACCAAAGATCCAGACAACCACAAGTTATTGAAAATTAAGTGTAAAAAAACTTAAACTTTTAATAAATTGGAGAATTGACAAGAAGGGGACTCAAAGTCCCCTGGCATTGTTAAAAGGGATGATTTGGCAGATATTAATCACATGGCCTCAAGTGTTGCATCTGATTGGGCCATGGGAGAAATTTTGCTGGCCAGGGCCAGGAGGACTGGAGGGTTTCAATGTAATTTCTGCAACCCCCCTGATTGGCTGGAAGACATCCCAACCATTTCAGATCTAGTTGACTTTGTGGTTATTGATGTGGCCCCATTTCATTGGGCGTTCCTGATTGTCTTTAAAAGCAGACAATACCAAGCTAATAAATAGTCCAAATTAACCAGTGTTTCTTCCCAAGCCAGGGCAACTAAAGCCAGGGGTTCTGCGGGGTATGCCAACACAAATCTTTCATCCACTGTGTGAGCTAAATCATTGAGTGAATTTAGTGGTTTTGCTAGACTTTGAGCGGTCTTTTTTGTGCAACAAGGAAATACAGACCTATCCAAAGCCAAAGGGGGCAGTGAATTTACAGCTATCAGTTCTACCTGCCCCAAATATCTGCTTTTCTTTGGTGATATTCCTCAGGACACATGTTTTTTATCTATAATTAAAGGCAATTAGAAGAGTAAGATGAATGGTAACTGTGGTAAAATCAACTCCCTGATAGCCAACTCCCTGGTTATTGACTCCCTGGTATTTGACTATTAAGTAAAGTAAGAATTAGCCTTTTTGCCTGATCAACTATTGGAAGTTGACACTTTTTTGATTAACAGATCTTTATGTACTGAAAACCTTTTTATAAAAATTAAGCTATGCAACTATGGTATACTAAAGTGACCCCAGAAAGCTTAGAAATGCAATAAAAACTGTACATTAATAAATGAGAATAAGGAGAAATAAGCAATTATTTTTCATTTTACCATGTAATTTACACTATTCATTATAAAAATGTTTTTGATTACCATAAAAATTAGAATTCCAATGAGACAAAAAAACACAAACACAACAATAAAATTTATGCAAAATATGAAGAAATATAATATTTATTTGATATAGTTCATATAAGTATAAATAGGAATTTCTTTTGTTTTATTAGGAAATTAACAAAAATTAAGATATTTCATTCACTTTCAACTATAACTATTCATCTCAAACTTACCATTTATACATAAAATAATCAGTTCTATCTAATTAAATCAAAAAATAGAAAAATTAAAGCTAAAAACTAATTGATCAAAACTAAAAAGTAAAAACTAAAACCATAGAAGCAAGACAGCAAGTCTATTCCTCCCCATTCTTCCCCTTCTTCATTTTGGCCCCTTCTAGGAGGGCAGTTGCAATGAGCTCAAGCTGCTGCTTGATCTCTGAGGTCTTTTATTTATGCTTGGCCGCATTTTGAATGGCCTTGGTGAATAGGGTGGAACGGGTTGTGGGCTTGGTGGGGGGATGTGGTTTGCCAAGTCACACAGCTTGGAGATAGTTTTCTCCTGCTTGTGCTGCAGGAGGGAGAAAAACTTATTGAATTTTGGGTGAAGCCCAAAGTTGGCCTTGAGGTGTTTGTGATAAGCCTCTAGCGCTGAGGTGGTCTTGAGCTCACCATTCACTGCTGCCTGGTACACATTCCAGCTGGCCTTAGCACAGGCCTTGCCTCACCTCTGTGTGACAACCTTCCCAATTCACTTGGGCTTGAAGTACTCAAGGAAAGGCTTAAAATCCAAGTGTTTAACTATGTAAGGATCCTTTGAGAGAACCCCAAATCCCTGCGCAGTGTGCTCTGGCTTTAAAAAAGCCAAGGCACTAAATTGTGCCAGCACAAATTTGCAGGTGTCTGAAGTATTCCTCTGGTTCAACCTACTTAGCTCAGCATGGGCCTGCACATTCCAAGAAACTGCTTGGCGGTAGTGGAAGTGGCACCCCTGCACCTCCCTGCTGAACAGCTGCTTGAATGCATTGAACTGAGCAGGCTCAAAGTCCATAATGTACATGTTAGTCCCCAGAGCTCTCAGCCTTATCTTTTCCTCCAAGTCTAGGGTGGCCTGGTGCTTGTCTGCATCAGGAGAGTTGGCGCGGGTGTGTGTGTGGGGGTCTTCTTGGCATCATTGTTGTTGTCAGGGGAAAGGAGGGAAAGTGCTTTGCAAAGGATTGATAATGTACGGGTGTAAATGTCCTCAGTGGCCCCTGGGAGAAGGAAGAAGGCAAGTGGAATCACCTGGATGTCTATCTGGGCATGAATCATCCAGAGCTAGTAGAACATCCGGGGACAAGTGGCAAAGGTACCATCAACTAGCCAAGTTGACATCCTTTTTAACTCCATCAGGTTCTGCTGAGTTGAGTAGCAGATGATACAGTGCTTTGAGCTGGGCCCATTGTTGTGAAGGAGGAAGCACTCCCCACTTGGAAGCTGCTTAAGCTCATGGGTGAGTGTGAGCTCTGAGAGGACATCAGAGGCCTTGGGCAGGGGAGGATTGGCAGAGATCTGTTTGGTGCTAATGATCTTCACCATCTATTCTTGAGTTGGCACCAACTTAATATTGTTAGGCTTTAGGTGTTGTAAGGACATAATGGCCAGATCATAATCCTAGAGGTGGGAAGAGGAAGGGATCATCTGAACAAGATACCACTTGAGCATATGTGTGATTAAGTGATTGGGGGGCTCACATGTGTTCTCCCCCTTTTTTGGCTGTGACCTACTCCCAGCCTTTGGTGTTTAGGTGAGCCCCTCAAGTCTTATCCTCACAGAAAAAAGTGCTTGATTTTTGTTTTGGCGCTTTTGATTGTTGCAGTTAAAGATGTAATTGTTGGCAACATAACCAGGGCCACCCTTTACGGACATGATTGGGAAGTACCAGGGGAAGCGCTTAGGAACTTTGAACTCTCCATCCACATTGAAGATGTTGTGAATCACCAGTGAATCCTAAGCCACATGACCAGAAGCTTTGAACTTCTTAGAATATTCCTCAGGCTTATCTTGGGGGTCAGATGAGGGAGGGGGAGAAGAGCCATCAGGGGGAGGGAAAGGTTTCTTTGAGGCCTGCTTGGATACCTCCTTTTTCTTATCAGAAGAAGAGGTGAGCTCCTTGGCAGCCTTTTTTTCTTGGTATGGAGCACTTTAGTGGGCTCAGAGTTGGCCTCTGACTGGTAATAGGAGTGGTTAATTAGATCACCATCAGATTTATTGGGGGAGGAATTTTTGGGGGAAGGTGAAGAGGGTGTAGAAGATGAGGGTGGAGGAGTGAGAGAAGATAGAGTGGGGGAGATGGAGTAGAAGTCTTTGCTTTTGTAGGCTTCTTGACACACTTGGTGGTAGTTGCAGGTTCTTTAGAGCCCTTGGAGGCTTGGGGCTTGATAGGCTTGGTTGATTTGGATGATCTTGGCTAGAGAAAAGTTTAGTTTTGTAAATAAGACAATATGAAAGATATAAAAACACAAAGAAGTAAAGAAAAGCAAAATTTAAATGAAAAGTATGCCAATAAAGTTTTATTTATCAAGAAAAAATCATAAAAAAGTACATATAAGCAAAATAGAAGCTCAAAGTATAGATATCAGGGTTAAAACATAGAAAATAAGTGATTTTATGAGGAAGCATCAAAGATTCTAGGTTCAGCATAACATCTTAGTGCTAAATCAATTACAAAGTATAACTAAAAATAAAATAAAGCATAATAAATCTTTATGGGGAGTAGCAGGAAAAGTAGTAGATAATAATTGCAAAATTTATTATGTGGGATTATTTTTTATTGGGAGTTAAATATTCAAAAAATAGTAAATTGTCAAGTTTGGCACTGTTGATTAGCTGGGAAAAGCTGAATTCTCACTGTCAAGCTTCCTGGAGTCAAGCATAAAAACCAAATTTACTATTTTTTTTAAATATAAAACTTGCTTAATTTAAAACAGGCTTGTGAGTTAACCCCAAAGCAAGGCAGTTTCATATTATCAAAAATTAAAAGATACAACATAGTTAAACAAGTAAATTATTGAAAAGGTATTTATTAGTAATAATATGTTGGGAGTAGCTGGGAGCAAATTATTTACCATAGTGCTGGTTAAAACATTATAGTAGTTTTAGAAGCTATGGTGACAGCCAAAAATACCTCAGATTTAAAAAAATTATTTCAGATTTGAACAAAATCCAATTATCAGGTTAAAATATAAGCTCTGTTAACAGGGATTTTTGGCTTTAATGGGCAAAATGGGTCAACACAGCAAAGAAGTGCTCACACACAAAGCAAATCCATTCAAAATAGAATCTGAAATACATGGATTCACAAACAAAAGTGTGTGAGTTGACTTTTGGTGTACATATGTTTACTATGTGAATTGGTGACAAAATACACCCAAGCGCGGTGTGTCAAAACTCAATCCAAAAACAAAAAACAATAGCAACTCACTATGTAAACAAAATCACTCACACAATGTGTGCAATGGATTGTAATCATGAATGATACCAAGTTATCTAAAAAAAGACACAAAATCTGAAACATGAATTTTAAAAATATTGTGTTAGGTGTTTGAATTTGGCAGTAAAATCTTGGAAAATGGGTGGATTTTTTTTGAGTATTCTAAAATGGGTGGTGTAAAACCAAAAACAACTAATTAAGAAATAAAAAATCTATAATTGGGATATTGGGTGGAAAAAAATATTAATTGAATATCCATATTCAGATAAAAGCAAAAATTGAAATTAGGGAGTAACTTAATTGTGTTTTATTTAATATTTTATTAAATTTTAAAATGGAAAGAATATAGCAACAGACTACCATTGCACTTGTTGTGCGCCACAGTTGCAGTTGCCCCTGTGGGTCAAAGAACAGAGTTAGTGCAACACAAATGCCTACTCAGGAAGAAGACAGGAGAAGAGAGTTTGATGGTGACGCTGCACTGACACAGCCAGTTCAAGGAGCCCAAGCTGCTAGGGTACAGAGCATCAACTCTTGGGTCCCCAAGCTGACCTGGAAGCCCACCAAGGTTACCTTCACCAATAAAGTTAGAAACAATGAGGTAGAACTTACTTTGTATGTGTTTGACGTTGTGTACGGCAATAGTTGGTCCTATCAGCCATGCTGGAGAAGGTGAAGCCTGTACTTGATACTAGCTATGAGCCCTACATCAGTGATGGCAATCAGGAAGAGGACAAGGAGCCTGAGTTCTTCAGAACTGATGAGGGACAGTTAGTGCTCAAAAAAGTTGCAGCTTTCTACACCAAGGTACCAATACCCTGTGTTGTGCCCAATGCCAACAAGTCAATCCCCACCGCCAAAACACCTGCCCAGAAGCGCATCCTTATATCAAACACATCATCCTGCTTAAGTTAATGTGTGAATCTTGTGATTACAAGGCGGCTGCAGCTCTTGTTGGGGTGGATCCCAAGTACACCTTAAAGACATTCAACATCTTTAGCAATACTGGCCAAGTCCTTGCTGCAGAGAAATCCTTGCATGTTTCCACTATTCTCACCAAGGAGCACAAATAAACAATCCACCAGTGGATGACCCAGGACTGCCATCTCAAACTGGAAAATATATAGGCCATGGTAAAATATACTTTTGGGGTTGAGGCCTCAATTCCCTTTTACTACCATCTGCTCAGAGGGAATGTGCTTTTCTTGGAAAAAGCTCAGGGTATCCTCCTACAATTATAATGGTCCCTCTAATGTTGAAAAAAATATGCAGAGGCGTACACTGTCCTCAAAGCCAAGGGGGCAGTCAATTCTACTACATTGACAAATCAGCATTTGCCTTATTGATGTGCAATGGGTATGGGTATGTCCCCAAAGGTTCAAATGACAGGATGGTTGGCGTGCTGTTGTCTGCTCCACAACCTATTCAATGGTGGCTCTCCTTGGTCCAAAGGGGGTTGAGATGTACCAAATGATATTGGTATCTCACAATAGCCTGATCTTCCTATCATTTTTTGGATTGGTCCAGGAGGACCTGAGGCGCACAAGCCCAGGCTTCACCAACGTAATTGTGCTGGACAATGTTGGTCTCCATAAGGTGGCAGATATTCTTGAGGAATTTTCATCAATTGACACTAGCATTGGAGTGGACCCCCAGCAATTGGTCACAGCAAATATGCGCCTTCTCTTCCTCCCTGTCTATTTGCCCTTCCTAAATCCCATCAAGGAAGTATTTGGGTGGCTCAAGCAAGTTGTCAAGCAAGGAACCCCAACTGGGACTGAGGACCTGTTTGATTTGCTCCAGGCCAGGATCCACACCCTCCCAGCTGAGGCTGTGGTCAAATTCTATGGCCACGCCAATTTGTTCATCCCTGTGTGCATAGCTAAACAGCCAATCAATTAAAGGCTTAGCTTGTCTGACTTTTTTTACATTTTCTAATTTACTATTTTAGATTTAGTATTATTGTTTTATATTTAGAAGCTTCCAAGCCTGTGATCACATTCAGCTGGACCATCAATAGAGGTAAGTAATTTATTTATTTTATATTATATTTTTTATTATGCCATCTGAGATTATCCCAAACACTTGATACTGGATTACGTGAATATATTTATATTAATCTTTTGTCTTAATAAGTATAAAAATAGTTTTAAAAAATTAAATGTAAAATGTTCAGATTAGAATTTATTTTATTGACGTAATATTTTATGCTTTTATGAAAACGGTTTCTGCAATATATTTTTCAAAATTTGTTTGCTAAAATAAAAATTATATAAGTTTTTCTTATAGTAAAAATAATATAAATTGCAATAAAGTTTATTGGAATCATACTTATTATTATGTGCGCCTATAGTGAGTTCTTTGGTATGTACCCATCTGGCAATGGAGGTGGTGCACAACCTTCACTGCCACACCGTATATGTTTGATACACCCTGGTTAAAATACTCCTGCCTGCTAGTGAAAGGAAGGATGGTGAAGCTGGAACAGAGGAGCAGATTTTCTGGCAGGGCTGAAAAACAAAATATGCTAGCCAGGACCAGGGCGTCCTGGATAACGTGGTCCACTGAGTTGTATCCGGGGGGACCTTCTTCCCATCCAAGGTGAGCTGGGCCTTGTCAATCCCAAGAAGGACCCTGTCTAGGTCCTCCACACTGGCGCCCATTACAAAGTAGAAGAGATACCTGAGGTAAACAACAAGATGAAGCCTTTGTCCAGCAAAGGCTTCTGTAAACTCACAAAGTTTGTTGTATACTGTATTGATCTTTTTCTTGTGCTTGGTTTTTGCAAAGTGCAGCTCCATGACTGCAGAGAGCCCTGTCACATTGGCGCTCCAGGCCAGCCTGAAGTCAGCCAGGAGGGTCTTAGTCTTCTTTATGGCTGTTGCAGACGCAACAGCCAATTTACCCACTGTGTGCCCAAAGTTCTCCAACAGGTAAGATATTGTGTGCTCCACTGGGAAGCAGAAGCAAGCAGCTGCATGTGCACAGCTCATCTCCAGTATTTTCTTGAATGGAGCGTTGCCAGGCCGTCCCAAACAAGCTCAATGGAGTTTACACAGTAAACTCCACTGGGTCCAGGCAGACCAGTTGGGCATCCTTGTAGGCTAGACTTTCCACTCAGATGCCCCCTCAGAATGTGTAAGCTCAGCCAATGCCTCCCTGGACATTGGGAAGGTGCTATTAATTTGATCCTTGAGCTCCTGCAAAAAAGGGGAGACAGAAACAGCTGCCTTGCCACATGATTGACGTAGTTGGTGTAGAAGGTGGGGGGACAAAAGGGATCAGGACTCAGCGGAGTTCACTGTCAATATTTTCTACAAAAAAGGTAAGTATTTTGAAAAATTTATTACTTTTATTCTTTAGGTTACCTTCTTGGGGATGTCAGGTATTTTGGCCATAAGCGCCATGGCCAACATCTTATCAATTTTCTTTCCTTCAAGGACGGCGGACTTCAACTTTGCTTTGACCTTGAGGTCAATTTCTTTGATCTCTGCAATTGCAGAGTCAAGGTCCTTTAGAATCTTCTCCAATCCTCTCATATAATTTCTTAGTAACCTTTCCATATGTTTTTATAGCTTTCACCCCAATAAAATCTGTATTATTCTGATACTATAGCCTTGTTGTTTATTCCTGTTTGTTTTTACATTTACTACAATATCTCATTTTTACCCATTGTGTATATGTTTTAAAATCATCTCAATATGTGTTGTTTGCTTTGTGTTGGCATTGTTTCCTTAATTGCCATATTATTTTTGGCGCTTTCACTCCCCTTGTGAAAATATTAACAACAATTTGGTGATCAGCTGAATTTGAATTAGAAAATTAAATAATAATTGTGTTTAGATAAAGCTGTTACTGATGTTGCAACATCTTTGACTACTCCCTCTTGGGGAATTAACGTCCCAAGTAAATCACTGAGCGGCTCACCGAGTAGTTCACTGCCCAGCCAATAAACTGATGGCACCATTTCAGTTAACCATCTATGATGGGGATCACTCAATCCAAGTCCTAAATGGAACACAACTTGATTAAGCCTTGTGACTCAAGAGGAACATTACTCAGATAAGCCCCATGACCTCCATGACGTACATGGACAACATGTAGCTTGGCATGATACTATATATTAACCTATATTCATATTCAATAAAGTATCATTCTCTTCTTTAATCTTTCCCTTTATTTTTATTTATTATACTTCCCAGAAGTATAAACTCAACAGTGGTAGCACAGGTAGGTTATCCATACCTACCCAACTCAAAGGAAAAATTCCTCTCAAGAAAAGAACCCAAACAATTTCACTTCCTAACAGCTGAAGAGACTACAAAGTAGGAAAAGACGTTCCCCCAGGGCTTGTCATTCTTGATAACATCCTTATACCCATTGACCAGTACAACGCTTTCAAAGCCCAAAGACTGCTCCCTACCACGCCAACCACAACAGCGCCTACGCAACCCAAGATACCCAATATTGTGTTTCAACGCTTATGTACCACTGAGATTGGCGCCTTTGCAGTACTATATTGTGAAAACACCTCCCTGTGGATCAACAGCACCAAGAGCAAATTTGAACAAGTGGAGTACCCCCAAAGACTCTGGGTCAGTGAGATTGCCCTCCGAGTCACAGGGACTGCTTCACGTTTTGTAACCAAATGGCTAGCTCAACACCCTGACCATAAAGAAAATTTGGAAATGTTCAAAGCCGCATTCCTCAAAAAGTTCTCCATGAAGGACTCAGACATGGTGATTATGACTGAACTTCAAACCTTCAAAATGACAGGAACCATTGAAGAATACATTGCTGTGTATGAAGGATTATGTGACCGTGCACCCAATACCATCAACTTTGACAAACCTGGGCCGCGTCTGGACTTCTATAATGACTTGCCTACACATATTTGACGACAGTTCAACATGACCAGCTGCAAGAACCTTGAGGATGTATTCCTAGAAGGGAAACACACAACTCAGAAGTCTGACAACCTACACGCCTCCAACAAATGCAAGAAAAAACCTGCAGTTAAGAGAGAGCCTTGCCCCAATAAGCAAAACAACCAAGACAACAGTACCCAACCTCAAAATGAAATCACACTGCACAAGCCAACCAGGCTAGCACCAAGGATACCAACAAGGAGGGAAAAGCTCAGGGAAGTGCTTAGGCAAGCCGCTCTCCCCTTCTACATAAGACTTGTACAGAGACCAGGGCGTGGACTCCATCACCATGATCCAGGTTTCCTCCAGCAATCCTCTACTGCTTGCCGCCCAACCTGGAAATAAACTCCTTGCCTATCCTTTCTGCTTTTGAAGATACCAGGGCACAGCATTATTTGACACTGGAGCCAACCAATTGCTCATTAACAGGGGTTTCACAGACCTCATGAAGTTACCTACCATTTGAAGTAACATCAAGAGAGTTGTCATGGCAGATAACTGCAGTACACCAGTTACTCACAAGACAAAACCTTTCCAAGCCCAAATTGGAGACATACAAACAAAAATTAGCAGCCCCATCATCCCAACCCCCAAATACAATATCATACTTGGATTGGATTGGATCAGATGCAAAAGACAAAGCCTCACATTGACTGGGACAGTGCCACCCTCACCATCCAGCAAGGAGAAGTCCATCATCATGTGTACCCAACAATCTTGACACCCTCATGAGGGACCACATATTTTTGAAAATCATGAAAACAGAGGAAGAAACTGACATCAGCAAAATCAATTGGAGCACATGTACATATGAGGTCATACACTTCAAAAACACAGACTCAACACAAACAGAACTCAATTAGAGACCAGCTAGTCAATGAATTTCCCTCCGTATTCTAAGAATCACTACCTGGGTTGCCCCCTGATTGGGGTATACAACACAAGATTAACTTAAAAGGTAGCGTGCCTAAAGCACAACCCATCTACTGCCTCACACCACAAGAAGACAATGCCCTAAAGGCTTACCTTGATGAAGCACTCAAAAAAGGCCTCATCAGACCCTCAAAATCACCCTTTGGTGCCGCTGTCTTCTTTGTGGTGAAGAAAGATGGAGGCCTCCACCTGGTCACCAACTACAGGGCCCTCAACAAGGTCACAATAAAGAGCAGGTATCTCCTGCCCCTAATTGATGACCTTTTTGATGCCCTGGGGGGTCCCAAATCTTCAAAAAAATTGATTTGACAGCAGGATTACACCAAATTTGCGTGAAACCTGAAGACATTCCAAAGACCGCGTTTCAAACTAAATATGGTTCCTTTGAATGTGTTGTCCTCAACTTTGGTATAAAAAACGCTCACAGTACCTTTGTAACCTTCATTAATGAAGTATTCAAGGAACACATTTGGAAAAGAGCAATCATCTAACTGAACAACATCATCATTTACAGCCCCAACCTACAACAACACTGGGAAGACATCCAAGCAGTCCTCTGTACCCTGCAGGGAAACCAATTGATTGCCAAGCTGTCCAAATGCAAGTTCTTCTCAACTGAACTCCCATTCCTTGGACATATCATCAGCAAAGACGGTATCAAGCCAGATCCAGACAAAATACACACTATAAAAGAGATGCCTGCCCCAAAGAATAAGAGCAAACTCTGCACTTTCCTTGGAATGGTAGCCTATGTATGCAGGTTTATCCCTGACTGGCGTGCCCCTGACATCCCCCTTGTCAGCCATCACTGGGAAAACAACCAAGTTTGTCTGGACACCCTTATGAGACCAACACTTCTGCCAACTAAAAGAACACATGTTTACTGCCCCCATCCTGCAATACCTGAACCGTGAGGAGATCTATGAGCTAGAAACTGACTATGCCATAGGAGGAGTCCTCCGTATCCAAACGGCCCAGAAAGACTTCCTCCCTGTGGCATATGAATCTAGGAAGCTATCAGAAGGCAAACAAAGATACCCTATACACAATAAGGAGTTGGTTGCCATCATACACTGCCTCATAAAATGGTGATGTTATCTAGAAGGAGCCCAGATGTTCAAAGTACTCACTGACCACAAGCTGTTGATATTCTTTAAAACACAACAACACCTGTCAAGAAGACAAGCCAAATGGATGAGTCTCATACAGAGATACCAATGAAAATTGAATACAAGCCAGGCAGGGAGATGCTTACTGCAGACGCCCTATCAAGGCTATACAATAAACACATCCTTTGCACTGATGGCGACCCCAACTGGCCCATGCTGATCATGGGGAATCTCCAAGAAGGGTTCCCATCTGGTACACCAATGAACATCCAAGAAAAAGTCCTCAAGAACAAACAGCTGATCAAAAATTTATATGGTACACTTCACCAAATTCTGCCAAATGGTGACACTGTACCCTACTTCCTGTCAACACAAAAGATTGACACAATCCTCTGTTATCACAGATACTTGGGACACACCCGTAGTATAAAATTGCATGAATACCTCAAGACATACTACTGGTGGCCCAACATACTGGATGATATCAGAGAGGTACTGGAACAATGCAAGGTATGTGAGAAGTACGCCCAAACCAAAGCTCCACCCAAGTCAGTAGTGTCCTGTATCCATCACACAACCCTTCAAGGTATGGTTGTTGGATATTGTGGGACCTATGCCCAGTAAAAAGAAAGGCAAAAATTACATCATCACTGCCATTGACTATGCAACCAGATGGCCTGTAGCGCAAGCCTCAAAAGAACACAAAGGTATTAATGTGAGACAATTCATTGGCAAGGAGATCATAGCAAAGTTCAGAAAGCTTGACCTCTTAATCACAGATGGAGGAACCAAACTCAAAGCTATTGACATCAACATCTATCTTGCCAAGAATTAAGTAAAACACAACACAGCCAGGCCATATCACCCACAAGCAAATGGACCCGTAGAACAACTAAACAGCTCTCTAGTGGAAGCCCTCAGTAAGTTATATGCAAAAAATTCAAAAGCCTGGGTCAAAATTCTACCAACTGCCCTTATGGTCTGCAGAACACAAATCAACTGCAATACAGGCAAAAGTCCTTATGAACTTGTCTATTGGCAGAAACCCTCACTTGTCAGTACAACCACGGGACCACAACTGCCACTTCCCAAGAAGATACCAGACAGTAATAATCCAAAAGTACAACAAGCCAGAAAAGACTAAGAAGTGATAGAACAACAAAGGGTTCAAAGGGAAGCAATCCCATTGCAACAAGAAAGGTTCCAAGTTGGAGACAAGATCTGGGTCATCAATTACAACCAACACAAACTAGACCCAGGGTTACGCAGACCAGGCATTGTCATGAAAGTTAAGCCCAATAACACCTACCTCATCAAAGGGATTAGAGCTTGAACTGAACTGAAACAAATGCATCACAACCAACTCTGTTTGTATAAGACATAAGCAGCCCAAAAAAATTTAAGGCTTCCTGTACCCAACACCAAACTGGATCAATACCAAGCCTGCATACCAGATACTCTCAAAGGTCCCCAAGGCTCCGCCTTCCAGCACCCCAGGGGGAGATGTTGCAACATCTTTGATTACTCCCTCTTGGTGAATTAACACCCCAAAAAATCACTGGGCAGCTCACTGAGTGGTTTACAGCCCAGCCAATAAACTGGTGGCACCATTATCAGTTAACCATCTATGACAGGAATCACTCAATCCAGGTCCTAAATGGAACACAACTTGATTAAGCCTCGTGGCTCAAGAGAAAAATTACTCAGGTAAGCCCCATGGCCTCCATGATGTACATGAACAACATGTGACTTGGCATGATACTATATATTAACCTATATTCATATTCAATAAAGTATCATTCTCTTCTTTAATCTTCCCCTTTATTTTTGTTTATTATACTTCCCAGAAGTATAAACTTGACACCAATCTGAATTCAAAACCTTAATGATAAACTTTAAGCCAATCTAGAGCCAAGTGATAAAGTGATTGTTGTGACATAAAGGGTCACTCAATAATTCTTTGGTGCATGTGGGCTAATTAATATGATTGGCTGGATGTTTTGCTATTGTGCGTCATTGCCGCTGTGGCAGGTTATTGATGGACTAGTGCTAACCCAGAAGCTGATTGGGCACTAGTCCATCAACAACTTGCCACAGCAGCAATGGCACACAATAGCAAAACAACCAGCCAATCATATTAATCAGCGTACATGCACCAAAGAATTATTGAGTGACCCTTTATGTCATAAACAATCACTTTTTACTTGGCTCCTGATTGGCTTAAAGTTTATCATTAAGGTTTTAAATTTGGATCCATAACAACTTTACCTAAACACTATTGATCTTTAATTTTCTAGTTCAAATCTAGCTGATCAGCATATTGTTGTTAATATTTTCACAAGGGGCAGTGCAAAGCGCTAAAAATAACTGTGATCTGGATCTAGATACATGGCATAGTAAATATATGATCTTATAGAAATACGCTGAACATAAAGAATAAAACTAACTATAAACAAAGAGAACATAACAATTGAAATTCAAAATAATAATAATATAAATAGAAAATGTTTGGCAACAGGGGTTTTATTGTGGCAGGGAAGAGTGATGCCTAGTAGGCATAATAGCACAGGAATGAAGGCGTAGAGGCAGTGCGGCCTGGGGGGTCTGGGATTGGGTTGGTGGGTCGGTAAGATGGGGGGTGGTGGTGGTGGGGGTAGGGGTAGGAGGATTTTGTGTGATGGCCACCATATACTGTTGTTGATATTCTTTGTCTGTCATTGGCTGGATGGGCTAGTAGGTGGCAGTGGCACATGATGAGAGGCGCTTATTCTTATGTGATTGGTTGCCCATGTTCACGTGGAAGACAATTTGGGCAAATAAGTCAGCCACCATTTGAAACCAAAGAGAGAATTGTGGTAAAGGACCCCAAGATAAAGGTCATTGAAAGCTGAGGGCGGCATTCCCAGAGTGTATCTCCAATATTAAAGAACAGACATCAGCCAGATGGATGTCAGCCTGACCAGCTAGATACACAGAGGCCTGATAAACGTGTCCTTGGATGGCCTCAAGGGCGGTGGAGCTACCCTCCATATGGTGACTCAAGAAAACCTGGTGCTTGGAATTTGAGCCATCCCAGAAGTCAAGTAATCCACCAAGGATGTGGCTGTGCTTGTAGCCATTGGTGAAACCTGGGTTTGTCCAATAGTAGACAAAACCCTTGGCTGAAACAGCCAGAAATGCACCAATGAACCTCCCCTTCTTGACCTTCTTCCTCCCTTTTTGGGTGGCAGCTCTGCCTTGCGCGCTGTAATTGTCAAAAGCTATTGATAGCTTATAATGCAAGACAAACATGACATCATCTGATAGACTTGTCAAGCATTGGACCAGGGTTGATTCAATGTCAAGATCATACTGGGATTAATCAGCGCCCTTCTATTGGTTGCTGGCAACATTGGTAAGAACCCGTATTGAAGCCACCTTTCCGTGCATCCTGAGCTGCACCATGCGCTTGGAACCCCATATATTGTGGTGAGCAAGTTGTTTGCGGACCTGGGTCACAGGAAGCTTGGGGTCCTGCTGGAGGAGGTCAAGCAGGATTGGGTATGCCTCATCAATTTGGGACTTGGGTCTTCTTGGGCGTTTTGGCTGTCCCAATCAGATCTCCCCTGTTCATCAGGTTGTTGAATTCCTGCATGACAGAAGCCTGGGTAAATTGCAACTAGGCGGCAATCTGTTCCCAGGACAGACCTGGTAGAACTAGTGCCACAATTTTCTAAAAAAATTTGGGACATGATGATTTGTTGCTTGGGGCGCTGGGCCGCGGAAGCTGAAGCTGAAGCCTGATTGGCTGAGGGGGGTAGGTTGGGTGATGGCAGGAAGTTGTTTGGGATTGAGGTTGCTATCCTGATTTGTTGGTGGGAAGCTTGTACAGGGGTGGGTACAGGAGCAGGGGCAGAGCTAGACACTAAGTGACTACTGAAAAAGTCAAAGCCATATGGGTCAGGGGTCAAGTACAGGTTGGCTTCCTTGTTACCTATTGAGCAACTTGTGTTATTGCTGGTATGTTCAAAGCTACAGATAGATGTTAGCCTTGACAATGTACTCTACCTAATCCTATGCAAAAGCACTATAGACTACAACAGAATAGAACTTAGAAGATAATTATGTTTATTGATACTGAAGTACAATCTAGCAAGCGGCTGCAATCTATCCAGGTGTAACTATGAACTTCTTTTCCTTTCAGGTGTCTATATCAATATATACTGCAACAATCCTTGTTCTTTTCCTTTCAGACAGTTCCCAGTGGCTACCTTTGCAATAGGTCTATCTTTGCTGGCTACGCCCATCCTGATTGGCTGTCCTTGGCACGTGATATGCTACTGGCCTTAGAAGGCGTCCATGGCACCTCAGCTACAACCTACGCTCTTCTTGAGCTACCTACTGTCATTTATCAATTGGCTGTATCTTACACGCCTATTATTGCGCTGGGAAACTACGCCGTATTTAGTTGGTGCTTAGAAATTGTCCCTGTTCAGCCCTCCTACATTGGAAGGTAGAATTCCGGTATTTCATTTGCAATGCTTAATCAGTGATCCTTTTCTGGTTGGCAAACCTTCTGCTTATTAATGCAACAAGTTGAATTCAGGATTATACACCGTATAGTAGCAGACTCAATCCATTAGTGACTCAGAGAATTATCTGCCGTGTAATACTGACCTGAACCAATAAGGAACCCAATTATACGCCGTGTAATACTGATCCAGACTTGGTATTTCTTAGCCACTTGTATATCACTTGTTTGATATGGACATATAAGTTCATCAGGCTGTGTTGAGCTGAGTTGATACAACGTCTGGTAGGGTAGAATAGGTGATATACTATTGATGATTTTGTGATTACACGCCGTGTAATCAATGATATTCACTATATTGGATAACATTTATGCAGCGTATAATAAGTACATCAATTAAAATATAGTAAGCAATATACGGTGTATAATCACATCACATTGGGACAATCAGTGATATTACAGCGTATAATTGTTACATCTATTATAATAAACTAGCAATTATACGGCGTATAACTGTCATACTATTAATATAATGATGGCCAGTGATAATACGGCGTATAAATGATTAGGATCTGCGTGCAATGATTAACCTGATCATTTGTGGTCAATCAGCCTAATCTCACATTTCCCCCCTCTTGACCATAAATAGGGAGGGTAAGAAGAGAGTCAGGCATTATGGCTTTCTCAACCACGTCTTCCCGGCTTAGCAGCAAAGAGGAGTACCAGGAGTTCCTGGCAACCATGTCCGCAGAGCGTTGTCAGGAATTTAGTTGCCAGAGTAAGGAGGTCACCGTCTCCAGTTCTACAGTTGGCGTTTGTTACGAGCTCATGGTAGTGACACTTGCTTGGAGTTGTCCTTGGCCACCACCGTGGTGACCAATCCCTTCCAGCATCCAAATAGCCCGATCCTGGAGCAAGAAGGCAAGCAAGGGGATTGTCCTCCTTTGGTGATTGGAACATCCAATTGAGCTACCCCTGTGGACCTGGAGGTCTGGCGGGCCAGGGCTGTCATTCCCTGCGCCCCTGCTGTACCTTACACCCCTGATCCAGCTTTGTTGGAATCTGTGGTCTTAACATACAACCCAGATCACGCAGACTTTGAAGTGAATAGCCTTTTCCAGGGCTATGAACTTCTGAGTGAGTTTCTCTTTGTCCTTCTGTCTCGTGGCCAGGGGGTAGACATCCACTCCCGCCTTTGCCACTCCAAGCAGTATCATCCACCTGCTGTTTGTTCTGTGGCCCTTTGCAAGCTGGCCTGGCCTCTTGAAGGGGTCTTAGTGGAACCGCCTTGTTCCAATGTGGCATTGTATGCCAAGTACGCACAGGTGATTGATTTTAACCATGCGGTAGTGCGGGTCTGGTCCCGTGCTTGGGGGCCCAGTCCCAACTCTACCTGTCAGTGGGGTCTTTGATGCACTGATAACCAGCATAAACAACTGGCAGCGGCCATTATCTAACTTTGGAGAAGCTGGAGACGGGGGATCCCTCCCAGTATCTCCCTTATATGGCTTTGGTGGGGAATCTTTTCCTTGTGCCAAAGCCTTTTCTTCCTTGGGGTTCATTGGCCCAGATGCAGGCCATTCTAGAGTTTTATCAATGTGAAGTGCTTCACCGCCAGCGGGGACTTCTGGCTGATTACCCCTCTGAAGGGTTTATTGTGGAGTGCCTGGTGTTGGGAGTGTGCTTCCCCATCAAGTGTGGGCTGGGTTGCCTTGCAGGGGGGAGCTGGCCTTGAGTGCACCCATTATGCACTGGGAACAGCTGTCCCCTGAAGCGCGACACATATGGTTACGGAACGTTGTTGTTCTTTATCAGGTGGTGGCCACCCACGCTTTTGGTGACTATGTAGAGGCCACCACCCACAATGTCCCTGAAGAGCCTGAGGAGGAAGCTCACCAATAAATCTTCATAGGACTAAGTCCTCTTTTTTATAGTGCACTTTTATATTTTATTTTCATATTTATATCTTTTTTATATTCTAATATTTTTTATATTTTTATATTTCCATATCTCTTTATATATTTCCTATCATGAATCATAGGATGTCTATATTACTTATGTTATTTTTTATAATAAGTTCAGATAGTGTTTAATTAGGCCCTTCCTTTGGGGTGCAGAATGGGCAAAGGAACTTTGCATGTACGCGGTTGAATATGCGTCCACTATCCTTATCCTTGATGGTGTAGGCGTCAGGTGAGGTCTTCTCTATGATCTCAAAAGGTCCTACCTGCTCCTCTAGTGTTGCAGTATGCAACCCCCTCCCCTACCTCAAAAGAGGGCAATGGGGCCCTACTAGAGGAGTCTCTTTCAAATCTGGTTTGGGTCTTGGTAGCTGTGTTGCTAAAAGCGGATGCCTGCAATTTGATGAGGGTGTTGGCCAGTTGTACAAGGTACTGATTGTAGGAAAGCTGCCCAGGGTTGCCTGTGGCCAAGTATAGGACAGGAGGAATGGCAGGATGTCAACTATACATCAGCTGAAAAGGGGACACACCCGTGGTGGAATACAACAAGATGCTGTATGCAAACACTGCTGCCCCTAAGTATGTTTCCCAAGAGGATGTACGTGATGAAGCCGATTTCCGGAGGATCTGGGTTAGGGTACCATTGACACGTTCCACCATCCCATTGGTTTCAGGGTGATAGGGAGTGGAGAGTACACTGCGGACTCCCATGAGATTTTTCACCCTCAATATTACAGAGGCCGTAAAATTAGTCCCATTATCTGAGAGTAGGAACTGGGGACAGCCATGGCAAAGTATAATGGCATCCAAGACAAATTTTGCAGTAGAGGGGGCATCAACTTTCCTTAGGGGCCAGGCTTTAACCCACTTATTTAGGTGATCTATAGCCACTATCACATATCAAAAGCCAGGGCCGCTATGTGGGAGTGGTCCCACTACGTCCATTGATACAGTATGCCAAGCAAAATGGGGTTGTATCATTTGGTAGGTTGTGCTTTTGCGTAGGGGTTTATTCCCTTGACACTTGATGCAGCAGTCAATTATCTCCTGAATGTCAAAATTCATTGCCTCCCAAAAGTAAGTGCAAGACAGGATCTCTTTGTTCTTCTGAAAGGCGCCATGACCCGTCGCTTTATGAGCGGCTGTAACAATGCTAGTCCTTTTGGAGGGAGGAGGGAATATGCGTTCCTTACCATCCACTAGCTTGTACAGTACGCCATTGCGTAGTGTTGTATCCTTCCAAAGGTCCTGTAGAATATGCTGAACTTTCTCAGGTTTGTTGCTAAACTTCCCAGTCATCATCTTCTGGTACAGCTGATCCGCTAATAAGCTCACCAGGGCCACAGTGGGTAAGCGGGAAAGGCAGTCTGCGTTCTGGTGCTTGCTGCCAGGACAGTGAAGGATCTTGTAGTCTAGGGCCTGTAGTTTCAATGCCCATCAAGCCAGTTGGCCTTCTGGTTCCTTGAGGCTCTGGAGACAAGCTAGGGATGTGTGATTGGTGATCACTGTGAACTGTACGCCATGAATGTAGACCCAAAACTGTTTGCATGCGTAGATGACTGCCAGGCATTTGCGCTCTGTCACTGTATAGTTGTGTTTGTGAACGTTGAGTGTCCTGCTGGCATAGGCTATAGGGTGTTTGAGTCCTTTATTGTCAAGTTGGGATAGTACAGCCCCAACTGCAGTAAGCGAGGCGTCTGTATGGATCACAAATGGTCTGTCAAAGTCTGGGTACATCAGAACAGGGTCGCTTGACAAGGCCAAGCGTAGCTTATTGAAGGCTCCTTGGCATTCTTTACTCCATAAAAAGTCAACTCCTGACTTCAGCAGGTGGAAGAGAGGTTCTCCAATGGCCGCAAAGCGGGGGATGAACCGTCAATAGTAGCCAATCATACCCAAGAAAACCTGTATGTCACGCTTTGACTCAGGACGCTTCATCTTGGATATGGCTTCAGTTTTTGCAGCTTGGGGAAGTAGGCCGTGACTGTCTATAACAAAGCCTAGGTATTCCAGCTGATCTTTGAAAAAACTGGCATTTGCGCGGCTTTATCTTAAGATTGGCAGCAGCTAACTGCTTGAAGACCTCTTTCAAATGAGCTAGATGTTCCGTGAAAGTCCTGGAGAAGACATTGATGTCATCCAGGTACACTAGAACACAGGAGAGTTTAAGGTCACCTAGGATGGTGTCCATTGCTTGCTGGAAGGTTGCAGGGGTGTTGCACAGCCCTTGTGGCATCCTTGTTGGTTGAAATAATCCTTGTGAGGTTATGATGGCGCATTTTTCTTGTTCTTTGGGAGGTAGCTCAATCTGCCAATAGCCCAATATGAGGTCTATAGCAGAGAAGTACTTGGCACCCCCGAGGCGGTCCAATGCGTTGTCTATGCAAGGTAGGGGATACAAGTCCTTCTTGGTGACCTTATTGAGGCATCAATAATCAATGACAACCCGGTTGGAGCTGACTTTCTTCTTGACAATCAGAATAGGAGATTCCCACAGACTTTTGGACGGGATCAGCATACCCCGTTTTAGCAGTTTGCTGACTTCTTCTGAGACAACTTCTTTGTTAGCTTTGGATTGTTGTATAGGGCGCATGCAGATTGGAGGAGTGATTCCTGTATCAATGTGGTGGGTGACTCCATCAGCACAACCCAGATTGTGGTTGCTTTCTGTGAAGATCAAGCAGTACTTCTCAAACAGCGAAGATGCCTGCACTTGCTCCTCAGGGTCAAGGGAGGAAAGGTCGGCTAGAGGAGTAGTCAGGTGGACTGCTGGTCTAGGTTTGTCCGGTATACCCATTTCTTCAAATGTGCCAAATCCCTTAACCTCAGATAGTTCCTCTGTAGGGTAGAAGTGTAAAAAGCCTACTACTTGGTCTTTATTGATAGAAAGCGTCTTCTTTGTGAGGTTGGCCAAGAGGACATGAATCTCCTGTTGGCCAGGGGTAACAATGCCTGGAGCAATGTACGGTTTGAAGCAAGAACAGCCCCAGGGTTCAACAACTTCTCCATATAGCCCTTCAGGGACAACCACAGGCAACTCAGTCTCTGCAATCTTCTGGTGTCTAGGCTCTAGGGAAAAAGCGGATCTGGTCCTCAGCGGAACACCCTTATGTTCCAGAATCTGTGTAGGAGGTTTACACCTATGTTTCCCGACAAGGTTGTATTCTACAGGGACAATTCCGTTGGCATAGGCCAGGTTGACAAATTTGCAGGGTTTAGGCGCGGTGTCTTGACCTTCCTAGCTGAAGAACAAGGGTAGGGTCTGCCCGAGGATTTCAAAGGTGGCAAGACCCCAGTATGTCATGGCTCCATATTTTACCAATAAGGAGGTGCCTATTAGGAAATCATAGGTGTTGTTTGGCAGTACAACTGCTGGAGCAGATACCACAATGGAGCCAAATTGCATAGGTAGTGCACTGTATGCTCCCATAGAGTACATGGGTTCCTTGCCAGCTGTACCAAAGAGTGATCTGTAGTCAACATCCGGGGCTATACCCAATTCCTTCACCATCTTAGTGGAGATGATGTTAAACGGAGCACCACTATCCACTATGGCTCAAATGCAATGTTTGTTAACTGATATGTCAATATAGGTACAATCAATATAAGAGTCATTGAGGCTTTTTAATGTGTGTATCCCATTCTCCTCGTCACTCTCCAAGGTTCAGAGCAAATTCTCGCAGACATCAGGGTATGTGGACTTAAGCTCCTCCAGCGGGAAGGCTACTTGGATTGACTTTAGGTTTGGGGTGTCATTGGAACATGGTGAGCGACAATTTTCCCTGGCATCCTGTAGCTGGGCTGCATATGGCTTTGAGACTTCAGCCAGGCCGGCCTCTTCTTGCTTGACTTTGCTTTGGGACTGTGTTGTCACAGCATAGAGGTTGTTGGCTACAACCATGTGGATTGCGTCTTTGTGCAGCCCTTCAGGATATTGGTCTTTGGGGCCAGGTTCAATGGGAATGTTGAGGGATTTGGCGGAGGTAAAATTTCCCTCTTCTACTCCGCCTTTGCTTTTCCCTCACTTGTGCCAGCGGGGTGGGCTTGTACCACGTGCACCTTCTTGGCGTTAGATGGGCGCTTTGATTTCCAGTGCCCGGGGGTGTTGCAGGCAATGCAGTGGGGGCCCTTCACGTCAGGAGGATGTGCAGAGGTCTTAACAGAGTCCTCTTTCTGAAAGTGTGGTTTCTTGTAAGCCGGCTTAGGCTGTTTGGACTCAGGGCAATTGAGAGGACCAAACGTCTTGGCATGGCTTTGGAGGCAGTCAACAATTTCTGACACGTCTTTGCCTTTGGCGTAGGCAGGGGCCATTTCTCTGTGGAGCTCTTTGTACAGGTGAGTGGCCTGCTTCATTGCAGCGCGGATGTCAAAGGTGGAGACTGTACCAGAGCCAAGGAGTACCAGCACATTGTGATAGAATTGTTCTGCAAATTCCTGTAGGGTTTTGCCAGGAGAGAACTTTATTGCGCCAAACTCAGACTTCCTGGTGAAGAGGATGTCCTCCCCACCAAACTCTTCCAGCACTGCCTGCTTAGCCTCTTGATATGTCTGGTCTGTTGCGGGCAGGCGTGGCATCACTAGATTGACACTGGTTGCATCCAGTGTGGTGATGAGTGTGGTTGCCTTTTGGTGGTTGGTGGCGCCTCTCATGGCCATCTCAAACAGTCTTAGGAAGGAGTGCACATTTCCTTGTTTGTTGAATTTAGGAAGGTTCAAGGGTTTGAACCGTTCATTCATAGCTGTAGTCTCGGGAGGTTGGCAGGGGGAGGCGTTGAATTGCCTATCCCCCATATAACTACGCCTGGCCCTAGGTGTTGCCTTTGGCATGAAGGGTTCTCTTGAAGGAAGGGTTGTGAAGACCTTGGTAATCCCCCTGTTTGGTGATTCCCCTTCCTCCTTGAAGGTATTGGCAGCATCTTCATAGTGATCTGTACGTGTTGAAGATGAAGTCCAATGGCTGCTTGAGATGCAGTTGCAGCCTTTTGTTGCCAGTAGCTGCATCTGGGCTTCCATCTTATCCAGGCAATCATGGAATTTGTCATTTACCATCTGCTGGTTGTTCTGACGGAGCTCAGACTCTATGGTTGCAGTTGTTTTCAAAAGGCGTGAGATAGCGTCCCTCAGTGTCAGCTGTTTTGTTTGTAGCGCCATGATAGTCTCATGAGCTCTGGCAAACTCCTCTTCATATCCTTGGATAGAGCTTTCTAAGGTTGCTATTCTGCTCTCAAGTGTACAAATCTTTGTACTGTATGGGCAGGGCAGCAGCTTTGGTGTAGATGATTGGGACGCCTTTGCTTGGTTGTCAACTCTAGTTTCCAGTCTCTGGAAATTGTCCAGAACATACTTTTCAAATTGGTGGAGGCGTGAGCCCAACTGCTCTACTTCTCTGTCTAGGGCAATAACATTTTGATCCAATGTGGTCATGTTGTCTGCCATTCTAACGCCAAATTTGTCCAACTTGGCACAGAACTTGTGGACGTCTTGCAGCCATGCTAGGGAGGCTCCATGTGCATCCATTGCTTTGTAGACCATGGTTTGAACTTTGTGTTCAGTATGTCAATCAGTTCATCAATCCAAGCATGCGCGTTCCCTCCATGGACTGATTAGCCAGGACCACAGCACACATCTCCAAAAAGGAGGCGTTGGCTGTGGCCCATTGCTCAGCTCAGTTGCGGCGGCAGGAGAGGAGGGCGTCACCAAGGGAGGAAAGTTCAAGGTTCTGGCGGGCGGCCACAAGTTGGAGCTGTTTTACTGAAGGCTGGACAAAGCCAGCAAGGTATTCCACGGCGTGATCACCACTACCAAGGCAATCCTGGAGAGCCTGGAACGTAGCATTGCGGTAAAGCCAGTAAAGCTGCCAGCGGGACTCCTGGTCCCGGTAGTGAAAGAACAGGCTCAGATTCTGGTCTGGGCAATCTGAGAGACGGAGGCAGAATCCCCAAAGCAAGGTTTTGGCCAGCTCAACAATCTGCATGCAATCATATGAGCCAACCAAGGCAGGATCCTCGGGAACAGAGGGCAACGGGGCCACAACCAAAGGGACGGTTGCGGGGGGATGAACAACCACAGGATTGCTCACGGAAAAGACAGGAGCACACTCACTGTCAGATGTTTCCTTCTTATGCCCATGCTTGTCAATAAAGCTAGGCGGAGGCGGTGCCAGGGGCAATTCCTGGCGGGCAGGGGCAGTTTCCTGAGGCATTGGCAGAGGCTCAATTTTGAGTGAGCACCAATGTTGAGCAACCTGTGTTATTGCTGGTATGTTCAAAGCTACAGATAGATGTTAGCCTTAACAATGTACTCTACCTAATCCTATGCAAGAGCACTACAGACTACAATAGAATAGAACTTAGAAGATAATTACATTTATTGATACTGGAGTACAATCTAGCAAGCGGCTGCAATCTATCCAGGTGTAACTATGAACTTCTTTTCCTTTCAGGTGTCTAGATCAATATATACTGCAACAACCCTTGTTCTTGTCCTTTCAGACAGTTCCCAGTGGCTACCTTTGCAATAGGTCTATCTTTGCTGGCTACGCCCATCCTGATTGGCTGTCCTTGGCACGTGATATGCTACTGGCCTTAGAAGGCGTCCATGGCACCTCAGCTACAACCTACGCTCTTCTTGAGCTACCTACTGTCATTTATCAATTGGCTGTATCTTACACGCCTATTATTGCGCTGGGAAACTACGCCGTATTTAGTTGGTACTTAGAAATTGTCCCTGTTCAGCCCTCCTACATTGGAAGGTAGAATTCCGGTATTTCATTTGCAGTGCTTAATCAGTGATCCTTTTCTGGTTGGCAAACCTTCTGCTTATTAATGCAACAAGTTGAATTCAGGATTATACGCCGTATAGTAGCAGACTCAATCCATTAGTGACTCAGAGAATTATCTGCCGTGTAATACTGACCTGAACCAATAAGGAACCCAATTATACGCCGTGTAATACTGATCCAGACTTGGTATTTCTTAGCCACTTGTATATCACTTGTTTGATATGGACATATAAGTTCATCAGGCTGTGTTGAGCTGAGTTGATACAACGTCTGGTAGGGTAGAATAGGTGATATACTATTGATGATTTTGTGATTACACGCCGTGTAATCAATGATATTCACTATATTGGATAACATTTATGCAGCGTATAATAAGTACATCAATTAAAATATAGTAAGCAATATACGGTGTATAATCACATCACATTGGGACAATCAGTGATATTACAGCGTATAATTGTTAAATCTATTATAATAAACTAGTGATTACACAGCATATACTAACTGCACTTAATTAAGTGATAATCAAATGATAATACAGCGTATAATTGTTACATCTATTATAATAAACTAGCAATTATATGGTGTATAACTGTCATACTATTAATATAATGATGGCCAGTGATAATAAGGCGTGTAACTGATTAAGATCTGCGTGCAATGATTAACCTGATCATTTGTGGTCAATCAGCCTAATCTCACATTACCTGCCTCAAAGGCTTGGGTATAAACAGGTGCCTCCACGTTCTGAGCCTCACCTCCATTGAAGCTGGCTTGGCTGCTGGTGCCGTCAAAAATGTTGTTGTTAAAAACTATTGTAAAAAAACCTAAATAAAATCACTAAAAGTAGAAATTTTAAAAATCAATGATTTATTTTTATTGTAATCTTGAGTCCACATCTGGAAGGTTCTCAAAACCATTTCATACAAATCAGGAGCCATGAAAATGAGTAAAATGCCTCTTTTCCTAAATTGGATACTGGTGATTGGCAGTTAAACTGTTATATTTCTATATTAGGCTGCTCACACAACACATCTTGTGTGACTTCATTTTGTTTCATGCTTGTTGAATCTTACTTCTAGATTGCCCAGATTTTGTTTCATTTTAGTCCTTCTGTCGGTGCCTCATACAAATCCTGATTGGATTATAATATCTCCGGGATGGCCTCCATCCATCTCACTTGTTGTGTCAGTTCATTTGGGTTGTGGTTTAAACAACACCGCTTGATGTTTGATATAATTTTGTATAATGGGCGAGTGAAATTTTGTTTTTTGTTTGACAGTTCATTTATTAACTGAATTTTTTAAATCAATTGAATCCTGAATCTGGCGCGGCTTGGATTCCGTTTAAATCTGAAACCATTTTTGTTTAAATCTGAGGTATTTTTGGTTGTTGCCATAGCTTTTAAAACTACTGTACTAGTAAAATTAGCTTAAAATTGTTTAAGCCAAAAATACTATTAGATTCACATCTGCGGCAGTTGACTCCCTGGGAGTTGATTTCACCACAGTTGCTGGCAGGAGTGGGTGGGGGTGGGCTGACTGGCAAGGGCGGGTGTGCGCTGGCTGGCTAGCAGGGTGGTGGGTTGGCTGCTGGGGTTATAAAAGGGGCCACTTTTAATACCAAAGTTATTTTTATAGCTCCAATTTTTTGTGGCAGGTTCCCAATCAGGGGAACCTGCTGCGGATACTTGGGATAACTTTCCTTATTAGACATGTAGCAAATCTTGGGGGTTTCCCCTAATGTCAGGGATATTTCTGACCCCTACATTCCTCTTATTTTGCTGCAAAGAGACTTTAGTACAACTTATGCTGACTATTTTGGGTAAAAGGTCAAGGCACACTTTGCTCCAATCCATTCTTTAGGAAGTCTGATATGATAACAGGAATGGCTTGGAACTGCTGAGATAAAGTATGGCATTTGCACTTCTCTTTCTTTTGTTGGGTGGGGGTTTCCATTAAACGGGTTGAAATAATAATTAAGGCACTTGGGGTTGGGTGGGCAAACTTTTTTGGTTAAAGTTTCTATTTGGGGTATCTTATTCCGATTTAAAAGACTGCGGCTTCCCAGCGCTAGCTAAGCGTGAGGAGCAAGCCGGCTGGAATTGCGAACGCTGCTAATTTAGGACGGATGAAATTTCACGTCACTATGGCTGGAAGCAAATCACCCCCAGAACTTTAAACGCCAGATTCAATATGCTCCTCCTTTGTAAGCTTTGGTTTAATGTCCCATCTCACCCATCAGTATCTCGATGCCGCTGGGCAACGGGAGGACCTGCGCCAGCATATGGTCAAGATCCTTGATTCGGTAAGTTAACCCCTTGCCGTGTAAGGGTTAGTTTCGTCACGCAGCCCAGATAAACTTTCAGGTTCCTTATGCTAGAAAAAAGGCGATATTCTTTTGTCTATAATACCGGCCATTTAAATAAAAGATCTTTTCTCTAAAGTTTTCCCCCCGCTAATGCTACAATGGCTTGGTATAAAGCTGATAGATGATCTTTTAGCTGTTTATGAATCGTATTTCATCCCCATTTGAATTTTGACCTACTTTAAGAAAGCTACCGAATTCAATTTGAATATTTGATAGATATTGGAACTATATTTTATAACTTATGGACGATTTTAGTAAAGGTACTTTAAAATGGCGAGCTTTCTCTCTTTTCAATCGTCTGGTTTATTGCTTTTTTTACGCGACGACTGTTATGAAATCATTTTTGTGTGAAATGAACCTTTTACTTTTAATTTCTGTAAACTTCCGAAGTGATAAGAGATTCATCTTATTTTTTCAGTAAAGGTCAAAGGATCGTGATTATCCTATGCATTTCAGGGGTAGAATATCTATCTTAGGAATGCAGGTCGAACCGAACTTTTATTACCAAGCGCTTTTTTTCTTTGGTAATTGAATTAAGTTTTGTTTCAACGCAATTAAATTTCAAAAGATGTATTTACTACGAGTGTACATGTCATTAAATAATTTTGAAGTGTTATCAAAACTTTTAGCATAAACTGAAAGGGTTTAATTTTATCTCTTTAGATCCGAGGAAAGAAGGTTCTTGTGCTGGACCCAACGCTCTCCGGCCCTTTGTCGCTGGTGACAGAATTTTCGTTTCTCAAGGTACGTTTCGGTTGATCTTAGAATAAGCAACAGTTCCTTGAGAGAGGCGTATTAATTCACATAAGAAATTAATTATGGCTTTTACGAAGCGACACTGGAATTTTTCACAAAGTAGCTGATTTAAGAAAATAAGACTCAAGGGTTGTGGTTTAGGAGCGTGGTGTTGAACGAGTCTTCTTTTTAGGCCCAGATCCGGTGGTTACTAGCGATGGCGAAAGCCTTCTCTATCTTTGTCGACCCACGCCAGTTGCCATGGAACAAATAGCAGGTGCTACTTACTTTGGAAACCAAGCTAAACTACTAGGCCACATGGCAGGGTACGAGGATAAGGATTCACATCTCTATCTTGTTCCTAGACGAACCCTTCTGGCTGAAAAGGTCCTTGAAAATCGTGGGGTCCTAGGAGGGTTTACTGCCATTGGGGCTTTCCCCATGGGAGCTATTCCCTTAGAGGATGATGTTTATTCTCTAGAACTGACATCTGCTTTCAACGATCTCTATTTGGTACTTCCCCGGCTTTCCTGAACTAATCTCACAGTCGGGGGATGTCTCTTGTCTGCATACCATCGCAACTACCCTGACTGCCTTCCAGGAAAAGCAAGGCGGCTTCTCACGTATCCTAGGCAAGGGAGACCATGCCAAGGTAAACGCCACCCAATCTGTCTCACCCCATAGCTTTTGAGCGATATGCTGCAGCGCACTCAAATGGAAAAGAAAGAAGATCCCAAGCCTGCAGCATTCGAGGCACTTGTCCTGTTGGATCGAACATCCGATTTAGTCACGCCTTTGCTAACACAGCTGACTTACGAGGGTTTGTTGGACGAGCATCTCAAAGTCCGTCACGGGTTGGTTGAAATGCCAATCGAAGGTGGCCGTCGTCAGAAGATTGCCATGAACAGCGCCGATCCTATCTTGGCTACTTTGCGAGATCTGAATTTCGCAGAAGTCCCTGGGCGATTGAATGCCGAAGCACGTCGCATCAGCGACGACTACAACCAGCGTCACGCTGCCCAGACCGTTGCTTTGATCCGAGACTTTGTTTCCCGGCTAGGGGGACTTCAAGCCGAGCACACCCATCTTAAAAACCGTATGCTTTCAACTCTTTGTCCGCTCATCTGCACTAGACACTGTCCTTGCTGAGTTGTTGATGTCTACCACTAGCACTGAAGAGTTTACTACGCGCCTCGAGCTTGAACAAGGTACACGCTTCATTTTCCTAGCTAATGCCTAGATCTTATCAGCGGCACAACTTCAGCCTTCTCATCCCCTGAATTGGTTGCTGACATGATTGATCGCCAAGAGAGCCTTCTATCTGTTCTTCGCCTTGTCTGTCTGCAATGCCAAGTCCATGGAGGCCTTCCCACCAAGCTATATGCCCAATACCAGAAAGACATATGCCAGGTAACTAAACCTTGTCCAAGCTTAACATTGTAGGCTTATGGGTATCATCACCTGACTACTTTGAGCAATTTAGAGAAGTCAGGGTTACTCACAAGGCAGCCTGACTCTGGGGCTAGCTCTCAGCGCTTCAACACAGTAGCCAAGGCTTTCCGACTAAATGTCGACGAAGTAGATGAGCGACAGCCAAATGATATTTCATATGTCTATTCTGGCTACGCGCCCTTATCTGTGCGCATGGTTCAGTGTGGCATTGATGTCTCAACCACCTCTTCTCGCCTAAATACTGCAGCGCTTTCCTCCACCCTCGAAGGGTTTGTCGCTGCCATCAACCCGCTCGGCAGTGCCCCCTCACCTTCGGGATCGTTGGGGCCTGGCTGGTCCAAATTCGAAGATGTCCTTCGCTTCATTCCGGGGTCAACCTTCGATGAAGTCAAGTCTTCCCACGCGAGCGTAATGAAGCCTCAATCAGAGAAAGTTGTGATTGTTGTTTTCCTCGGCGGCTGCACTTTTACAGAAATAGCTGCCCTGCGCTACCTTTCCCAATCAGAACAAGGTAAACGCCACCCAATCCAGTCTAACCTTGTAGGCGCGCGAAAGTATATCGTCTTAACTACTGGCATCATCTCTGGGGAAACTGTTCTCTCTGCCCTGTCCGAAAAAGGGCATCCTGGCTTCCTTAAATAATGGCGCTATAAATTAGTGTCCTTTTAATGGGTAGTACAGTCTTATCACCACGGTTAGCCATCACGCACTTAAAGAATCAAACTTGTTACAATTAATCCCATATTTTTGTCTTGACAAAGTAGCTATCAAACCACAATATCTTGCTTTGCGCAAGTCTTTCTAGGCAAAGGGCCTTTATTGCCCCCAATACGGGATATATACCCCTTCTAACGTAAATGTAATGTTTCGCATTAATGCTGTTCTCTATATCAATACTCTGGCACCATTGCTTGCCAACAATAGTAATGCTCCATCTTCAAACACTATTCCAAAAGTCTTCAATAGACCATTTTTTAGTTCAAGCTTGAAATAACTCATCTTGCATCACGTACCATCTTCACATAGATGACTAACAAACTATTTCGCCTAAGAGTGCCCCTTTCTAGGGTCTTCTGTATCAAGGCTTGTTTAACAGCCGCCATTCCTGAGACTTTAGAAGTCTAAGCCTCCAATGTAACTACTCTCTCCGCCGACCGTGCTTCTTTCTTTCGCTATTCCATAACCTGCATACTCTGATGCTCATATGAGCCTATGCTTTCAAGCCATCAACCGATATCACCTTCCAGAAGGCGAATACCTCATACATTCCCTGAACCAAGCTTCAGCCAAGAACTTACATCCCACCTTCAACTGGTATCTTTAAGCAATGGTACTTCTCAAAGGCCTACCAAATAAGGTTTCAAAGCCCGGCAACTGTCCTCCGACTAGGGGTGTTCCATATCCCAACTGATTCCAGAACGTCTCAAGCCTACCGGAAGGAGATTACAACGCATCCCTTTTAAACCCAATCCCTTGGTGGTTGATAAACGTAATGCGTCGGGAAACCCAGCACCATCTTACCACTGCACCTAATTACCTGGAACAGGTAGTTCACGAGTTTCCTCATTTCAAGGGATGAACCTACCAAACGAGCCCAAATCTTTTTCTGAAGCATAGCCCAACCAGCTAAACCTTGAATCAAGACATTGCTATGCTCAACTCCAGTACGAAGGTAACTCCCAACCTATCCAGGGAAGTATCTGGTAATATTGTAACTGAACCTATCTGGGCTCAGTGGTTCAGGGAAGGCCTTGCAACCGAACCCAGAAGGGTGAAGAGGATAAGCTAAGTCATGCCTACTGTTTGTACTAGCCAGGGTTTTAAATAGAGGTATAGGTAGGCTTCATGCCACCGGATGAGGTGGAACTTTTCTACTTGGTTAACTGTGGCAGTTTTATTGAAGGTTGATCTATCACTTGATCTGTTTTCTTATCAAGAGATGGGAGCAGCTGATGGGTGGGCCGGCCTCGTACGCAAGCCCTGGTATGGGTGCCGCGTATATACTCCCGGAAAGTATATGAAACAAACAAGGAGAAAGTTTAAAGAGGGGAACAATCCCTTATGGGATATATAAGAAAACCAAAAGCCAAGGGGGTGTAACAAATCAAAATACACTTTGATCCACTTCAATTCCGGGTTTAGACCGAGTTGATTCCATTTACCTCAGCAGGCGATACCACTACCGTACAGCAGTCACCTTGGGTGATTCGCTCAATAACCACATTCGCAGTGTTGAAATTCCTAGGGCCAATCTCAGTATCCTTATAGGTAGGCTTAAGGAAAGCTAGGGAATTCAGGTATCCAGATGAATCAGGCAAGGATCCCCAGAATAATCAGGCCAAGCTAGTTAACATGTTGGGGGCAAGATCAATCAGACCAGGCTCAGAGATTTGGTATCTTGTGAACCGGGTCAATTGTTTGGGAAGTTTGTTGTTGGCAACCTCCAGAATTAACTCCTACAGAATGGAACATCCTCCATGTTGGCAGTTTCAAAATCTGTTTTTGCTTTATCGTTTATAATTCCAATTAACAGCTCAAATAAAAACCAAACATTGCTTCTATTATCAATGTCAATTATTTAATCAAGAAA
Organism: Entomophthora muscae; assembly: GCA_014839935.2. Lineage (NCBI taxonomy): Eukaryota > Fungi > Entomophthoromycota > Entomophthoromycetes > Entomophthorales > Entomophthoraceae > Entomophthora > Entomophthora muscae. Next base: position 45,768 of record QTSX02000940.1, on the reverse strand, counting down.
AAAGCCATCTTTAATATTGAAAACAAGAGAAATATTTCTGAGAATTGTCAACATGGAGGATGTTCCATTCTGTATGAGTTAATTCTGGAGGTTGCCAGGTCATTCACGGCTCAGGGTTGGAATCAACCGGGAGTTGATCCCAGGGATTAAAGTGTCTTGACAGGTTCAAGGTATGGCATACAGCTAAGGTTGTCAGCCCTCAAACATGGCAAGAAGGTTGTTCATCATAGAGTTTAATAAACTAGACTTGGTATGATGAAGGTAACATTACTCTAGGGGTGGCCAACTGGTTCCTGGTAGGAACTCAGGAAAGCTTGATTGTAAATCAATCCTAGGCTGTTATAGCAGAGGAGGTAGGGGGTACTTGCGCTTTAACAAGGATGCCCAGGGAACAATCCAGGGTGATCCAGGGCAAGGGTCAGCCATGCCCCTGTGGGGCCAAGAATAAATCCTTCCCGCCCAAGCAGGATCTGGGGTTAAGGCTACCAGCCATGGGGTTGGAGAGATCCAGAAGCAGCAAAGGTGAATTCAGGGGATTGTTTGACAGAGGTGAAAGCTATCTTTGAAGAGCTTTACAAAGAACATTTTTCCAAAGAAGAAACCCCTGCCTCAAGAAACAAGGCACTTGCATGGGTTTTTTGAATTCTCTGTGTGGGTTCAATGGAATTCTGGGTCAACTGAGACAAGCTGCTGGCCAAGAAATGGAAGGATTCTGACTATGGGAGGCCAGCAGCATAGATTGCTTGCTAAGCGGAGAGAATACGATAACGGGTTAAACCATAAGATTGCAGAGTTGCTGGGAACGGCTCACCAAAGGTTTGCATCGGGGACCATCTAACGATAAGAGCCTGCCAGGCAACAACAAGTGGGGCTGGAACACCCAGGATCCTACACTGGCATATTCCAAGGTGTCTGTTCCAAGTTTGTAGCTGCCATCACCGCCAGGGTGCTGTAGGGTGGGTGCTGTCACTGTACATTTCCTTGAGTTGTCACAAGCGTTGTTCTTGCCCCGGTGTCCAGAAAAATTTGATTACCATGCCTGTGCTTGCAGATAACTGGGCAATCAACCCTTCCCAGCCAAGGACAGATCTTCTGACATGAAATTTCCGGGTGCAATGATTTCTTGGCAGTTCTGTCAGCATGGGTGATGGCAACAGGCAGAGGCATGCCCATCAGATTACAGGGACAAACTTGGCCAGATCAGATAGCACCTTGCCTGCTACAGACCCAGCATCAGAAGCCGGCAAGGTAGGAAAAAGATATCCAGGGGGTACAAGGTATAGCACTCCCAAGAGTTGATTTCCTTGACTATTTGTGGCAGTCCAGAATAGTAGGGTGTGGTTGGCTTTGGAACAAGAGGAGGTCCCACAGAAACTAAATAGGTGTCAGGGTTATACTACTACCCTTGGAAGATAGGAGGATCAATGGTTTTTCCCCCTTATGACATAATAGGGTTCTTTTGAGCTTTCAGAATGTACATACCAGATAAAGTTTTGAATGTTCACTGCTTTTGAAAATATTTAGAGAGTATTCCATAAAGGGAACAGGTCTGTAGGAAACTCCAGGCATGCAGAAGTAGTTGGTATGTACTTCTTTGGTATCCTGAGAAGGATTGATGTCTGCACCAAGAGTAGGCTGTGTTGTAGGTAGTTGAAAGTGTAAAAGAGCAAGAACAAAGTCAGACAAAGGAGTAAAGAGCCAAAGGTTCATAAATCTTCTTTATTCAACTAGGTTGACAATAAGCATGTCCTTTAGGAGGACAACTGTGGTAAGTTTGACTCCCTGGTGAACAACTCCCTTAAACTCAACTCCCTGGTAGTTGACACTATAGTAAAGTGAGAATTCAGCTTTTGCCCTGATTGACAACTGGAAATTGACACTTTTTTAATTAACAGATCTTGATGTACTGAAACATTTTTATAAAAATTAAGCTATGCAACTATGGTATACTAAAGTGAACTCAGAAAGCTTAGAAATGCAATAAAAACTGTACCTTAATAAACGAGAATAAGGAGAAATAAGCAATTATTTCTCATTTTACTATGTAATTTACACTCTTCATCATAAAAATATTTTTTATTACCATAAAAATTAAAATTCCAATGAGACAAAAATAAACAAAAACATAAAAAATAAAGTTATGCAAAATATTATGAAATATTAATGTTTATTTGATATAGTTCATATAAGCACAACTGTGAATATCATATGTTTTATTTGGAAATTAACAAAAATTAAGATATTTCACTTACTTTCAACTATAAATATGCATCTCAAACTTACCATGCATACATAGAACAATCACTGCTATCTAATTAAATTAAAAAAACTTAAAGATAAAAACTAAAAACTAAATGATCAAAGCTAATAAGTAAAAATTAAAGTTGAAAAGTTAAAAGTTAAAAGTAAAAATCATATAACTGAGCAAGCAAACAATTTTATTTCTCATCATTCTTTCCCCGTTTCATTTTTCCCTTTCCAGGAGGGCAGTGGCAATAAGATCAAGCTGCTGCTTAAGCTCAGAGGCCTTGTATTTGTGCTTGGCTGCACCCTGGATGGCCTTGGTGAAGAGGGTACAGCAGGTGGTTGGCTTGGTGGGGGGCGCGGTTGGAGAGATCCCGGAGCTTGGAGATTGTTTTCTCTTGCTCGTGCTGCAGGAGGGAGAAAAACTTATTGAATTTTGGGTGGAGCCCAAAGTTGGCCTTTAGGTGTTTTTGGTAAGCCTCTAGAGCTGAGGTGGTCTTGAGCTCACCATTCACTGCTGCCCGGTACACATTCCAGCTGGCCTTGGCATGGGCCTTGTCTTGCCTCTGTGTGATGACCTTCCCAATCCACTGGGGCTTGAAGTACTCAAGAAAAGGCTTGAACTCCGGGTGCTTTACTATGCAGGGATCCTTTGAGAGCACCTCAAACCCCTGCACAGTGTGCTATGGCTTTAAAAAAGCCAAGGCACTAAATTGTGCCAGCACAAATCTGCAGGTGTCTGAAGTATCCCTCCAGCTCAACCTATTAAGCTTGACATGGGTCTTCATATTTCAAGCAACTGCTTGGCAGAAGTGGAAGTGGCATCCCTGCACTTCCCTACTAAACATATGCTCAAATGCATTGAACTGAGCAGGCTCAAAGTCCATAATGCACACGTGAGGCCCAAGAGCTCTTAGCCTCGCCTTTTCCTCTGAGTCCAGGGTGGCCTGGTCCTTGTCAGAGGCAGGTGGGTTGGTGCGGGCGTAGGGGAGAGTCTTCTTGGATTTGTTGTCATTGGCAGGAGGAAGGAGGGCAATTGCTTGTCAGAGGATGGAGAACATGCGGGATAGATGGCCTCGGTGGCCCCAGGAAGAAGAAAGAACGCGAGTGGAATCACCTGGATGTGTCAGGAATATTCCTGACATAAACCAGATTTCTACTGAGGGAAAATGTTGGAAACAAGTAGAGAAATGCCCAAGAGGAGGGGTAAAATTTGATAGGGAATTTCCCCCACTATCAGGGGAAAAGAAAAATCAAAATTTGGAAAAAAACAGATTTTTATGGAAACTGGAATAATTTAACATCCAGGCAGGCGCCCGCCGCCGCTGCGCAGACGCCCGCCCCCCTCCGCCAGCCCCCTAGCACCCAGACAGCCACCCGCAAGCCTCCTGCCAGCCACCTGCCTGCCCAGGCTGGCACCAGTGGGCCTGCCGCCAGTCCCCAGCCCACTCACCAGCCTCCCACCCGCCAGCCAGGCTCCTGCCTGCCACCCAGCTGCCAACCCAGGCCCTGCCGGCCACCCGCTTGCCCACCCCTCCCCCAGCGGACCCGCTGCTTGCCCCCAGGCCACCCGCCTGCTCCCCAGGCCCCAGCTGACTGCCAGTTGCCCACCTGGGTCCCAGGGCCCACTCCCCAGCCAACCAAAACCCACCATGACACCCAGCCAATCAGAAAAGTCCCTTGAAACAAGGGAAAATTTTAGGAATAATTCTTGGGCCCAAGAAGAAGGGCAGATTCATGTTTCACAATCCAGACCAAATTCTAAAAATATAGAGGAAAAGCCAAAATTAACTTCAGAAGATAAAAATAACATGACCTACAGCCAATGGAACCAGGTGGATGGCAACAATCAGCTAGGCCTAGAATCCAACCAAACTAGCATCCCCAAACCAAAAATAGAAGTGTTTAAAACAAAGAGTTGTCATCATCACCTGACCACCCATCCAGAGGAAATTATTGGTCCCAAGCAGAACTGCCTAAAACCCCAACAGATTGCCCAGGAACAAGGGTTTGGCATCCCTTCAAACACCAATTCCCAATTCCCATGACCAAACTTTTAGGGACTCCAGTCCCCTGTTTTTACTCCCATTTGCAAAACTTTGCAAGTGGGGGCCCACTATAAATAAAGGATCTCCTCTCAGTAATAGCTTGTGCTATTATTGAGACTAATACCCTCAATAAAGTGAAATTTCAAACTTCAACTACAGTTAAAACTTACAGATCAAGCCCCTGCCAACCCTCCAACCCAGTGAAGATGAATCACTTCATCTTCACAGCTGTACTCACAGCTTGCCTAGGGATTGGAGGCTACCAACAGAGTTCAGAGTTCTTTGGCTGCTCCACAGAAGGACTAGGTTATGACCCATACCACAACCCTGGCCAACTTAACTCTTCAAACACTGAACCCTGGCTGCCTCTGGTATCTCCCCATTTGACACTCTCCATAGCCATGTATACATCTGCTTACTACATCCTCACCTACTTTGCCAGGAGCTTTGGACGCTTTAACATACACACCAAGGTATTCTGTTGGCTGATGACGGTGTATCTCATAATCACCGCCTTGATGGGTTTCCAGTTCACCAATTTGCTACCATACTTACTCCAAGTGGTGCCCACTATTTCAGGGTATTACAGATGTCAATCTGGGCATGGACCATCCAGAGCTGCTTGAACATCCGGGGGCAAGTGGCAAAGGTACCATCAACTAGTCAGGTTGACGCCCTTTTCAACTCCATCAGGTTCTGCTGAGTTGAGTAGCAGATTATGAGGTCCTTGGCTGCAGGTCCGTCATCATGGAGCAGGAAGCGCTCCCCACTTGGAAGCTGCTTAAGCTCATGAGTGAGCGTGAGCTCAGAGAGGACGCCCAAAGCCTTGGGGGGAGGGAGGATTGGCAGCAATACACTTATTGCTGATGAATTTGACCAACTGCTCCTGTGTTAGTACCAACTTAAGATTGTTGGGTTTGACATGTTGCAAAGCCTTTATGGCCAGATCAGAAGCCCAGAGATGAGATGTGGGTATTACTTGCACAAGGTACCATTTTAACATCCAAGTGATTAAATAATTGGGGGGCTCACAAGTATGCTCCTCCTTCTCCAACGTTACTTGCTCCCAGCCCTTGGTGTTCAACTGGGCCCCACAAGTCTTATCCTTTCAGACAAAGTGCTTGCTTTTGGTCTGCTGCTTTTGGTTGTTGCAATTATAGATGTAATTGTCAGCAACGTAACCAGGGCCACCCTTTACGGACATGATTGGGAAGTAACATGGGAAGCTCTCAGGAACTTTAAACTCTCTGTCCACATTACAGATGTTGTGGATGGCCAGTGGATCCCAAGCCACATGACCAGAAGCTTTAAACTTCTTGGAGTAATCCTCTGGCTCATCTTGGGGGTCAGATGAAGAAGGAGGGGAAGAGCCATTGGGAGGGGGAGGGGAAGGATTCTTTGAGGCCTTCTTGGATGCCTCCTTTTTCTTACCAGAAGAAGAGGTGGGCTTCTTGGCAGCCTTTGACTTCTTGGTATGCCGCTTCTTGGTGGGCTTGGAGTCGGCCTCTGAGTGGTAAAATGGGTGGTTGGTAAGATCACCATCAGATTTATTGGGGGAGGATTTTTGGGGGAAAGGTGAAGGGGATGTAGAAGATGAGGGTGGAGGGAGAGGAGGAGTAGGAATAGATGGAGTGGGAGGAGATGGGGTTGGAGACTTTGCCTTTGAAGGCTTCTTGGCACGCTTAGGAGTGAAGGCAGTTTCTTTGGAGCCCTTGGAGGCTTGGCGCTTGGGCTGTTGGCTGTTCTTGTTTGATTTTGTCTAAAGAAAAGTTTAGCATTGTAAATAATAGAAGTATGAAAGATATAAAACACAGAGGTAAAACAAAGCAAAAGTTAAATGAAAAGTATGCGAATAAAGTTTTATTTATCAAGAAAAAAACATAAAAAAGTAAATAGAAGCAAAATAGAAACTAGAAGTATAGATATAAAGGTTAAAACATAGAAAATAAGTGAATTTATGATGAAGCATCAAAGATGTTAGGTTCAGCATAACATCTTAGTGTTAAATCAATGTAAAAGTTTAATTGAAAATCAAAAAAATATATGAAAATTATATAGAGAGCAGCAGAAAAAGTAGTAGATTATAATAGCAAAAAAATAAAAAATAATTATGTGGAATTTTTTTATTGAGAGTTGAAAGTTCAAAACAAAGTAAAGTGTCAAGTTCAGCACTTTCAATCAGCTGAGAAAAGCTGAATTCTCACTGTCAAGTATGCCAGAGTCAAGCAGAAACATCAAATTTACTATGTTTTTACATATAAACCTTGCTTAAATTTAAACTGGGTTCAAAAGTTAACCCAAAAGCAAGGCAGTTTTGTATGTTCAAAAATAAAAAAATACAACATAATTTAAAAAAGTAAATGAATGGGAATGTGTTTATTAGTGTTTAAGTTATGCTGGGAGGAGCTGGGAGTGAATTATTTACCATAGTGTTGGTTAAAACATTAAGAAGCTCTCTGTACTAATCCCCAAGTTAAAGTGTTGAGTGGCGCTCATAGTGCATCATATATTAATTTAGCCTTAATTCCGAGCCTTTGATTAGTTAAATCCAAAACCAATCAGGTGTCAAGTGGATAGAGTCAAACAAAGAAAGTGTCAAGTTTCAGTTTTTTATAAGTTACATATGAAATCTCTTAATAAATTGGGCTTAATTTATGTGGCACCACTTAATCCAAAAACCTGGGAATGACATAATGTAAAACAAGCAAGGTATTTGATTAATGTCTATGCCACTAAATCTAGTATAGTGGTGCTTGGGAGCCTAATCAACAACTATGGACACTGATAATAAAAATATAATAGTAAATAATAAAATTTTATATAAGCGCATATGTATTTTATTAATATAATTAAAATTTGGCTTAAAAAGTGTCAAACTGGTTGCTTTTGGGTTTAGAGTGTCAAACACATGTTTTTTCATTTCTATATGTAAATTTACTTATAAATTGACCCTTAAATTGGTATTTTAGCTAACTGATTTATTAAACAGAGTTGAGTTCAAGTAAATTTAACCTTGGTTTTTGGGTTTGAACCCCTAAATCACTAGTAAAAATTAGCTTTAATTTGTTAAGCCAAAAATACTAATAGATTCACATATGCGGCACTCAACTCCCTGGTACTCAACAAAGTGTCAAGTACCAGGGATTCAAGTTTAAGGGAGTCAAACTTACCACAGTTGCCTTTGGGAGTGGGAGTTTTATACTGCTCAATTTCCAGCCTTGGTCCCCCAGGGTCCTCTTCTGGGACTATCTGGATAATTTTCTGGCTCCTTGGCCTTCCTTGACTGGGTTGGCTATTCAGCAAGCTCTATTTTTGTCCTGATAAGTAAATGTCTGGCTATGTCTGGCTTTTATTAGGCTTCATCATTAATGATGGCTTGATGTTTCTTTCCCAGGCTTAGGAGAGGGTATTAACCATTTGTCTGTTTTGGGCTTTCTGGGGTGGGTCATCACAGGTTAACATAGCATTTTTATTTTTAGACCCTTGTAAAGCTATTATTCAGTGGCAATAATTTAAAGGGATCTGAGCTTCCATTTCTGTCTGGGTTTCTTTTTTGGGAGGTCTTGAGATTAAAAATACATCTTTCTTTAGAAGACGCAGTCTGTAGCCCCTCCCAGGCACAGAAAAATGTGTTGGCATAGGTCTTGGCGCCATGAGAGAGTCTCTCTAATGCCTTGCTCCTGGTTTTGAGCCCAAGAGTGCACCATCAAAATCAAAAGGTAAATTTGCCCCTGGCAGCTGAGTGAGGGTTCTATTCCTGAGGGAAAACTTCTGTCATTTGTGACACACATAACCTTCCCTAGAAAGATTTATAGCTTGCTCTTATTCTGTGGTTGTTTCATATCACTTATAGCTTCTATCTTTTTAGGGTCTGTTTTTATTGTGTCCTTGCTGATGATATGGCCTAGGAAGGGTAACTTATTGGAGTGAAATAACACTTGGATTTTTGGCCACCATTTGGTTCTCTTGGAGAATAATGAGTACTGTACAGACATCCTGCCAGTGCTGCTAATTATTTGGAATCTTCTGATTATATCTTTCATTAGAATATGACTATTTTCTGATGTGGTCTTTGAAAACCGCACTCATGAATGCTACAAAGGTACTAGTGAAATTTCCATACCAAAGTTTAACATGACCTATTCAAAAAACCATACTTGGTTCTGAATAATTTTTTGGATATCTTTGAGTTTAACTTAGATTTGATGGTACAGTAGTTTTAAAAGCTATAGAAGCAACCAAAAATACCTCAGATTTAAACAAAATCCAAGTTGCGCAAGATTAAGGATTAGATTAATTCAAATATTATTGGTTAATAAATGAACTGTCAAACCAAAAATGAAATTTCACTAGCCCATTATACAAATTATATCAAACATCAAGCGGCGTTGTTTAAACCACAAATGAAATGAACTGACACAACAAGTGAGATGGATGGATGGATGCCATTCCAGAGTATATTAAAGTCCAATTAGGATTCATATGAGCCACCAACAGAAGGACTTTATGAAACAAAATTTGGGCAATCTAGAAGCAAGATTCCACAAGCATAAAACAAAATCAAGTCTCACAAGATGTGTAGTGTGAGCAGCCTAAAATAGAAATATAACAGTTTAACAGCCAATCAACAGTATCCAATTTAGGAACAGAGGCATTTTATTCATTTTCATGGCTCCTGATTTTTATGAAATAATTTTGAGAACCTTCCCAATATGGACTCAAGATTACAATGAAAATAAATCATTGATTTTTAAAATTTCTACTTTTAGTGATTTTATCCTAGGTTTTTTACAATGGTTTTTAACAACAACATTTTTGACGGCACCAGCAGCCAAGCTAGCAGCAGCCAAGCCAGCTTCAATGGAGGCAAGGCTCAGAAAGTGGAGGCACCTGTTTATACCCAAGCCTTTGAGGCAGGTAACAAGGAAGCCAACCTGTACTTGACCCCTGACCCCTATGACTTTGACTAATTTAGTAGTCACTTAGTGTCTAGCTCTGCCCCTGCTCCCGTACCCACCCCTGCACAAGCTGCCCACTAATCAACCAATCAGGATAGCAACCTAAATCCAGAACAACTTCCTGCCACCACCCAACCTGCCCCCCCTCAGCCAATCAGGCTTCAGCTCCTGCAACCCAGCGCCCCAAGTGACAAATCATCACTGCCCAAATTCTTCAGAAAATTGTGGCACTGAATCTACAGGGTCTGTCCTGGGAACAGATTGCCACCCAGTTGCAATTTACCCAGGCTACTGTAATGCGAGAGTTCAACAATCTGATGAACAGGGGGTGTTGTGTTCTGAGGCGCGGCACAGACACACAACAGGAAATCCTAACCTTAGGATTGGATTTGTACTAAGTCTTGGTTAGATGACAGGGAAGGCAAACGCCTTTACCTTGCGGCTCTGGAAGAATAATCTCTACTAGTTGTGGCTAGAGAGAGGCGCAGAAGTACAGAAGACACAAAGAGAAAAATGTGACTAGAACTTAATTTTTATTGATGAATGGGAATGGGAATATATAGTGGTTAGGAATACCACAAAACACTACCAGGACGGTAGAATCACTTACCACCAGCATTAGTGGGGCAAGTGAGTTGCGCAAAGATCAGGAAACTGAACAATTGTATTTCCTGAATCAGCCATCAACTCATTTTGAGTAGCTAAAGCAAAAGAAAGAGATTCATCCTTGAAATGGCCCACTGTGATTATCCACATGTTTGGTGGTTTGCAGGTGGGGCTTATGTTGGCCAAGTGAAATTTTAGTGACTGTTGTTGAAGAAAGCTGGCTGGAGGACCAGAAGATGATGGTGAAGAACTAGTGGTCCGGAGAAATGAGCCAAGATTTTGCCAAATCAATTTGCCAAAGTGAGAAGATGTGAAATATTTTGCTTTGGTTTAGTATAAAAATCAAGAAGAAATGTGGATAGAAGTTTGGGTAAGATATTTATATATTAAGTTACTAGGATAGACAAAGGCATGTTGCTATGAGAGCAGGATACAAGGTTGTTTTGGTGGGACATTTTCCTTGGATTTTACTATATTTGTAAATATATGGGGAAAACGTTGAAGAGGTCCAGAAAGAACAATTTAAATAGTATTCTAATATTTAAATTGGTTCAGGCTAAGCACAGGGAAAACTGGTGCCAGAATAATGGACTGGTTAACGCTTTGGCGCGCAAAGAGTTGTTGCTTTGAGCAGTTTGAGCTGTGGAAATTGTTTTCTTAGTTGGATCCCGGTGGAACTTCAGAAATGGTCTATTTCTGCGCTCTGCATTCATTGGTTGAGTTCTGGAAGGTTTTCTGATGAAAATGATTGGTTGGAAGCCAGAAGCTTAAAGTATAAGTGAGGAAATAGTATATTAATACTTTAAGATTTTGAGAAAGTAAGTATGTAAGCTTAAGTTATTATAGGAAAAAGTGAGCGGCAATGGTTTAAGCTTCTGAAGAAAGCCATTTTGAAGGCAGAACCGTTGGGAAAAGGACACTATAAGAAGGTGGCTGACTGGAAAGTTACGGGGTCTTTTGACAGTTTTTTTGGAGGTTGTTCCAGGTCTTTGAGAGGACACCTCTGGGTCTCTTGAGTTTCTGCCAAGAGGTTTTGGAAGCCTTTTGATCACCAGCAGGAGCTTGGTTAGAGCTGAAGCCCAAGATAACAGAGCAGGAGCCCAAGAATAAGGAGCTGGTTCCTAAGCACGGCGCAGAAGTTTGATTCCAAGGAGCCAGAGTCCACATTTGAGGAGCAGGAGTTCAAGTCTAAGGGGCAGACGTCCAAGACTTAGGTGCAGGAGTCCAAGACCAAGTACAAGGAGTCCAAGATGTTGTTAGAGGACTCCAAGTATTGGAAAATCCATTTTTGTTTCCCTGATCCCCCAGGCCGTATACCAGAAGGTTTCTAAGGGGATCTTCCTTCTGAGAGTGAATAAAAGCCCATTTCAACCCCTATACATATTTCTGAGATACATTTTCCCCTTACTAGAGAATGACAATCCCTTCCAGCCGGTCCCTGGCTACAATCCAGGACACACTTGGGGACTGGCGGACAGGAACCCCACACCCACTGAAGGCAAAATCAAAATACTGTGAATAGCAGCATTCACAACATTGCCCTCCTCTAGATTGGCCTTAGGGGGGGTGGTATTTACAAAGAAACTTTGTGTGCACTTGAGCAAAAGGACGGCCACTAGACAAGAGCTTTACAGTGTATTCAGACCCTTGCTTAAAGATTACTTCTAGAGGGCCAATCCACAGAGAGTCTAACTTATGTGTGCAACCACCTACTCTGTGTTGGTAGTACAGGACATGGTTGCTAACATTAAACTCAGGCAGGGGAGAGCGTCCAGCATTGTCAGGAGAGAGCTCAAGCATCTTAGTCTTATATGCAGAAGTGTAAGCAGTGGCTTGAATATCAATTATTTGATTGACTAAATCCTTGATGTGATTGTCAGAATTCATGGCATTATCAGAGGTAAGCAGTGTGGCCCCCAAGAGTGAAGGGGTAGTAGCTTCTTGCCCATATAGCATAGCAAAGGGGGAATATCCAGTGACATGATGTTTGCTAAGGCAGTATGCAAAGAGGGTGGCAGTTAAGTACAAGTCCCAATTAGAAGCGTCAGAGTAGGTGAGCTTTCTCATGATTAAGACCAGTGTTGAATTTGCACACTCAACTGCCCCATTAGTAGAAGGGTTGTAGGGGGCAGAGAAGGACTGGTGGGACCCCAAAGCTTTGACCACAGAGGTTACCAGCTTGGCATTGAAGTTAGTCCCATTATCTGAGAGCAACACTTGAGGACAGCTATAGCAGTAGAAAACATCTTGTAGCAGGAAGGCAGCAGTTGTCTTATCTGTGATGTCCTTTTTAGGGCAAGTCTCTACCCACTTGCTAAAGTGATTGACAGCAACCAGAATAAAGCAACACCCAGAAGGAGATCGGGGAAGAAGACCTACTGCATCAATGCTAACAGTGTGAAAGGCATGTTGAGGGGAAACTAATTTAAACTTGTGGGCAGCAGCTTGAGGCCTCTGTAGCTGGCAGTTGTGGCAGCTAGCTATGACGTCTGGGATCAGCAGGTAGGCTCTCCATCCTACCTTATCTTGAAAAATTCTGCCTGTTGCCTGCACACACCGCGGCCAACAAATCCTCGACATAATTATGTTTGGCCTCCCGCCCAACTGGACGCTGTATACTCCTGGTACCAAGATACCTGATGGCTTTGTTCTCTACCAAAACACGGTGATCCCGCTACCTGCCTTCAACGCCCTGTCCGCCCAAGGGTTCTTTCAGGCGCCTTCCTCAATGCCACAACCAGCTGAAAAAACCACCATGCCTGCCTATGTTGCACAAAGACTTTGCAGCGCCGCCTTGGAGCCCTTTGCAGGGGCCAACAACAACAATGCTGCTGCATGGATCCAGTCTGCCCAAAGCAAGCTGGCTCAGATGGAATGCCCACAGCAATTTTGGATTGCAGAGATTTCCATTTGTCTGACCCATGACACTGGCACCTGGTGTGACAAGTGGCACAAAGAGCACACTGACAAGAACTGGGACACCTTCAAACAGGACTTCTTGGCAAGATTTGTGCTTAAGGATACGGCGCTCATGATCATACACCAAGTAAAGAACCTAACCCAGACAGGCACCGTGAAGGAACTCACCTGCGCCTACAAGGAACTCTGTCTCTGTGCCCCATCCAACATGGCCTTTGACACCCCAGCAACACACCTCATGTACTACAACGCTCTCAAGTTGCACGTGATGAGACATGTGAACCTGGACCAGGTTACCAACCTGCAAAGCCTGTACCGTGAAGCGGAAAAAGCGGAACAAACATCCAACGCTCTGCACAAGGCACAGACTGGGAAACAAGAAAGACCCAAGGACTCCCATCCAAGCGGGCGCTCCTCTCAACCACCTCCTGGAGGCAACGGCAACAACAACAACCACAAGCCCACAGGTTTGAATGGGAATGGGAATGGAAATAACAGCCAATCAAATTGTACCCATTTCTGTGTCACTGCCACCCAAGGCAACCAAGATGAGGGAAAAGCCCGGGGAGAGCACTAAGCAAGCCAAGCTCTCCCCACGCAACTCCTGACTTGCCCAACAATGAATACTGACCCAAGGACGTGGACCAATGCCCAATGATCCAAGTGCCCTCAGAAGACCCGGTACTGTACACCATTGCCAGACATCCCAATAAATTGATGTCTTACCCTTTCTGCTTTTGCAGTTACACAGGCTCAGCAGCTCTTGGACTTGGGCGCAGATCAAACTTTAGTCAACAGCAGCTTTGTGGATAAATTCAAGCTGGCCACTAATCCTTCGCGGATTAAAAATGTGGTCCTGGCTGATGAACATCACATTGCCGTGACAAAAGAAACTGCTCCCTTCTCTGTCATGCTTGAGAACCTCCACTCCACCATCCAAGGTCCTGTCATTGACTTCCCTAAGTTTGACATTGTACTGGGACTAGACTGGTTACAGAAAAACAACCCCCACGTGGACTGGGCAACCTCAGTGTTGACCATCAAGCGTGAAGGTGTCAACCACCAAATCTACCCGGACTCTGTAGACCAACTCCTACAAGACCACGTCTTTGTACGCATCACAGAGACTTTGGACGAGAAGGAAAGCCTGAAAGCAATTGACTGGGACTCCTGCCAGTATGAAATCATACACTTCAAGGACCACCAGGTCACCTCCACACCGCAAGATTGCAACATTGTGGCCCGGCACCCAGAAACCTTCAAGGAGGCGTTATCTGGGCTGCCCCCTGAGAAACAAATCCAACACTTTATCCAACTCAAGGGGGCTGTACCAAAGGCACTCCCCATTTACAGGCTGACCCCAAACAAGGACAACACCCTGCGCGCCTATCTCAAGGAGGCACTGGAAAAAGGACTTATCCGCCCCTCACAGTCTCCCTTTGGGGCCGCCGTATTCTTTGTGGCTAAAAAGGACGGCAGCTTATGCCTGGTCACAGACTACCGCACCTTGAACAAAGTCACCATTAAGAATTGTTACCCATTGTCACTGATTGACAATCTCTTTGAAGCCTTGGGAGGAGCCTCTGTCTTCTCCAAGATTGATCTAACCAAAGACTACAATCAGATTTGTATCAAGGAGGAAGAAATCCCCAAAACAGCCTTCTGCACTAATTACAGTTCCTAAAAATGTGTGGTACTCAACTTTGGCATGACCAATGCCCTGTCCACCTTTGTAACCTTCATGAAAAAAGTGTTTGCGCCACACATAGGCAAACACGCCCTAGTGTACCTGGATGATATTATTGTCTACAGTCCCTTGGTGGAACAGCACCACAATGACCTGGAGGAAGTCTTTGCTACCTTGGCACAACACAAACTGTTGGCCAAGCCCTCCAAATGTCAGTTCTTCCAAGAGCAACTACCCTTCTTGGGACATATAGTCTCAAAAGACGGCATCAAACCCAACAGTCAGAAGATACAAGCCATCTGCAAAATGCCACCTCCCAAGGACAAATCAGAACTCTGCACTTTCTTGGGAATGGTAGCCTATGTACAACGCTTCATACCCAACTGTGGCGTCTTGACTGCCCCCTTGTCTGCCATAACAGGCGCCAAGTCCAAGTTTGTATGGACCCCCCAACATGACCTCTGTTTTAGATGTCTCAAGGAAAAGCTCACAACAGCACCCATCTTACAATACCCCAAACAAGATGGAGAATACCAGATGGAAACCAATGCTTCAGATGCATCCATTGGGGGAGTACTACAAATTAAGAATAGTGATGGTGATTTCCTGCCTGTAGCCTAAAAGTTGCGCAAACTGATGGATGGCAAGTGTTGATACCTGATCCACAACAAAGAACTGTTGGCCATTGTACACTGCCTAGTCAAATGGCGCTGTTACCTGGAACAGCAGGAAGAATTCACAGCACTAACTGATCATAAGTTGCTCATCTATTTCAAGACACAAGCAAACCTGTCACGCTGCCAAGCGCAGTGGATGGAAATCTTAGAAAGGTTTAACATGCTCATCCAGTATAAGCCTGGGGCCAAACTTGCCATGGCAGACGCCCTGTCCCGCCTGTATGTTTGCGCTTCTAGGGGAGAGAATGGGCTCAACCCAGACTGGCCTCTCCTAGTGCTCCGTACAAAAGACAAAGGGTTCCCCGCAGGCACAACCAATATCACCAAAGAAACGGTCATCAAGAATGAGCACCTCTTTGCTGACGTATACAGGACTCTTCACAGAAAAATGTCAGATGGCAAAACCATTCCCTACATTCCCACACATCAACAAGTTGATACCATTCTTTGCTACCACAGGGATTTTAGACATACTAAGAGCCAAAATCTATACAAATTTCTAAAACATAAATCCTGGTGGCCAACCCTATACCGCAATGTCCAGGAAGTGTTAGAACAGTGCAAGGTCTGCAAAAAGTTTGCCAAAAGCAAAACCTCGCCTAAGTCTGTACTCCCCATTCAAACCCAACTACCGTTCAAGGTATGGGCTCTTGATATCGTGGGCCCCATGCCAGGAAAACACAACAACAAAAAATAAATTATCACAGCCATCAATTTTGCAACAAGGTGACCAGTAGCCCAAGCGGTGAAAACAAACACCGGTAACAACGTTCAACAATTCATTGGCAAGGAAATAATCAGCAGGTTTGGAAAGCCAGAACTCCTGATAACCAATGGGGGCAAAGAATTGACCTCCAAAGACACCAATGTTTACCTCACCAAGAATGAGGTCAAACACACCGTCACAACACCATACCATCCACAGGCCAATGGACGCGTAGAGCAGCTTAATGGTAGCCTTGTGCAAGCCCTAGCCAAGCTCACCGCCAGGAGACCTGAAGACTGGTATAAACAGCTACCAACTGAGTTACTTGTGTGCCAAACCCAAGTGAACAGATCCACCAGGAAAAGCCCATTTGAACTGGTATACGGCACACAGCCAAATATCATTCAAGCATTGACAGGACCCAAACTGGAAATTACAAGTCAAGTCCCCCCTTGCTCAGATCCTCAAGTAATAGAGGCCAACAGCAAACAAGCAGCCAAAGAAAAGGAACACTTACTTAAGACCTTTGTTCCCATCCGCCAGAAACATGGAGTTGGGGACAAAGTCTGGGTCATGAATGTTGACAAAAGCAAACTACAACCCAAAAAAGTAGGGCTAGCAATCATTCTAAAGGTAAACAACAATAACACTTACCTTATGCAAGGGCTTGGGAAACGCAAGCAAGAAAAGACCTTACACCACAACTGCCTACAACCCTGCAAAACAAGACAGAAACAACAAGAAACTGCCCTGCCCGCCACTGAGCAACAACTGGTTTAATATGGTGCCCGGGCTCCCAACAGCCTCCCTGACAACCTGCCTCCAGAGGAGGCTGACCTTCAGCCAGGGGGGTGTCAAAACTGCAGGCTCAACCCACCAACAAGGTTCCAACCAAGCGGGTTTGTGACCCACAATCCAATTATCTGGTCACCCAAAACCAGACTAGGAAGTCAACTTGAATTACCAAATCCATCAACATGAACAGATGATGATCCTTCACGGTGGATACCTCAATTTGGCGCTTGACTCATTAACAGGATCAAGCCACCCCCTCTTCCATCCAGCCGTGTGATCACCAATAATGTTCCTGCTATCTATTGATTCACAATAGCTATGTAATCACTATCTCATAATAAAGATTAATATCTATCTTCTAAATATTTTTCCCCATGTAACTCTGCTAAAACAGCATAGTTACGACATTAGTCCCATTGTCTGAGAGCAGCACTTGAGGACAGCCATGGCGGTAGAAAACATCTTGTAGAAGGAAGGCAGCAGTTGTCTTAGCCGTGATGTCCTTTGTAGGGCAAGCCTCTATCCACTTGCTAAAGTGATTGATAGCAACCAGAATAAAGCAACACCCAGAACAAGAGCGGGGGAGAGGACCTACCGCGTCAATGCTAACAGTGTGAAAGGCATGTTGAGGGGAAACTAATTTGAACTTGTGGGCAGCAGCTCAAGGCCTCTGTAGCTGGCAGCTGTGGCAGCTAGCAATGACTTCTGGGATTAGCAGGCAAAGGTTCTCCCAGAAGTAGTTCTTCTGAAGCCAGTCAAAGGTCTTGGCAATGCCTCCATGCCCAGTCTCTTTATGAGCTTGCAACACCAACAAAAGGCAAAGACTGGATTGTACATAAGGCAGATACTGGTCTTGTACCTTTTTGAAGAGCTGATTGTCGCGTATGAGTGTATCTTTGGATAGCTTGGATAAGGCCAGTTGTACCTCCTCTGTCTTGCTTTCCCAAGAAGAAGGATACCCAATTAGTTTGTATAATTGGTCAGCCTCTGCAGGATGCAAAGCAAGAATAGGCATTCTGGAGAGCTCATCAGCATTCTGATGTTGAATTCCAGGGCAATGGAGCACGGTGAAGTTGTATCCCTGCAGGCGTAGAGCCAATCTAGCTAGGTGTCTTTCAGGTTCCTTGAGCTGTTGTAACCATTTAAGAGAAGTGTGGCCAGTGACAACTGTGAAGTGGGTGCCATATATGTAATGACAAAACTGCTTGACTGCATGTAACACAGCAAGGCACTCCTTCTCTGTGACACTATAGTTCTTCTCATGCTTGGTTAGTACGCAGGAAGTGTAAGCCACAGGATGGTCTACACCCTTGTTGTCCAGTTGGGCCAGAATGGCTCCAATAGCTAAATCACTAGCATTGGTGTACAGGATGAACTCCTTGTCATAGTCAGGATACACTAGGATTGGCACCTCTTTGAGTTTTTGTTTAAGGGTCTCAAAGGCTTGCTGATGACTGGCAGTCCACTCAAAAGGAAAATTACGTAAAAGCTGGACTAATGGTTCACTAGTATTGGCAAAGTCAGGGATAAACTGTCTGTAGTAGCCCATCATCCCCAGGAAGACTTGTACTTCTTGTAAGTTGGTTGGTGGAAGCATTTTGTCAATGGCTTCAACCTTCTTAGTCATTGGGCAAATCCCTGTCTGGGTCACTTCATGGCCCAAGAACTCAAGACGTTCTTTGAAGAAGGCGCATTTGAAAGGCTTCAGTTTGAGGCCAGCTTCTTGAATCTTTACAAACACCTCTTTGAGATGAGCCAGGTGATTGGTGAAGGTAGCGCTAAAGACTGTTATATCATCCAAGTACACTAGGACGCACAACAACTTCAAGTCACATAAGGATGGAGTCCATGGCCCTTTGGAAGGTGGCTGGGGCGTTGCAAAGTCCCTGTGGCATGCAAGTAGGCTCAAAAAGCCCTTCAGAAGTAATGAGCGCGGCTTTCTGACAATCCTTGGGGGATAGGTCAACTTGCCAGTATCCAGATGCCAGATCCATGGCAGAGAAGAACTTAGAACCTCCAAGACGTTGGAGAGCATCATCAATACGCGGCAAGGGGTATGAGTCCTTCTTGGTCAAAGAGTTCAGTTGGCAATAGTCCATCACAATACAATGACCCCCATCCTTCTTCTTTAAGATGAGTAGTGGGGAAGCCCAAGGACTTTGGGAAGGCGCCAGCAGCCCAGCATCTAGTAGTTGTTTGAGCTCTTTAGATACCTGGGCGTCTTCCACACAACTGCGGCAATATGGTTTAGCACAGAAGGGGGGAGCGTTGCCAGTGTCTATCTGATGGATAACACCTTTGGCTAACCCATAGTTGGTACTGTCCTTGGCAAAGATATTGGAAAATTGGTCTAGTAAATCTAACACCTCTTTCTGTTGAACCAGGGACAGTTGTGGAAAGTCTTGGGCAGTGAACAGAGATAAGACTTGCGGCTCATCCTCTGGTAGGTTAAAGTCTTGAAACGTGCCAAAGGGATGAAGAGACAGGACGTCAGGAGCGCCCAACAACTTGCCATATCCAACAACCTGTCCCCTAGATACAGTCATGGGGATTGCAGTCAGGTTGGCTACCAACAACTGAACAGGGTCTTTATGAGAGACATCTAGGATCCCAGGACAGAGGTAAGGTTTGTTGCGTCCTAAGGAGGGGGGAGAGTACAACTCCAAGAAGGTGCGTTCAGGTAGTTCATAAGATATCTGGGAGTCCAGGATGGCCTGAGACCCAGGTGGGATGGTAACAGCAGACGTGGCTAGGAGAGGGATCCCCTCAGATGCAGGACAAGCCATGGGTGGACACTTCATGTTTGAAGAGTGGGTGCAATACTTGAGGTTGAAAACCCCAGTGGGATATTCCAAGGCGCAGGTCTTGAGGCGTTTCCCTGGAACTTTAACTGGCTCTTTGAAGATTAAGGGGACTTCGTATCCTAGAATAGAGAGGTAGCCATCTTTCAAGTTGATTATCCCATTATATTCCCTAAGGAACTGGGTGCCAACTAGGAGATTGTAACTCTCATTCTCCAGGACAACTGCTGGCGCGGCTAGGAGAAGCTTGCCAAACCGCATGGGCAGAGCAGAGTAAGCCCCTATGGCGCGGGTCATAGACAGTCCAGCTGTGCCATACAACTGGTGATAATTAAGGTCAGGGGCAAGTTTGAGTTTCTTCACAAGCTTGGAGGATACAACATTGACTGGTAAGCCAGTGTCTAGAACTGCCTTAATCTTCACTTTTTGAATGGATATCTCTACTCAAGTGGTAGTGCGGCCAAAGGGGGGAAGGACAGCCAGGATATCTTGAGCCTCTGCTAGTTCCTTATCCCACTTCTCAATCATACATCTTAATCCCAGGAACTCCTTATAAACAGTCTGGAGGGGAAGCAAAACAGACACATTCTTGAAGACAGCATCAGCAACCTCAGCAGCTTCTTCTGACGACTCCACTAGCACAGGGGACCTCTTGGCCTGAGTGAGGTAAGGGCGCAAGACAATCTCTTTGGCCTCAGGCAAAGGCTTAGCAGTAGTTGTAGTCTTTCCTGAGCGTAACTTATAGGGAACTGCAATGGTTTTGGGAACAGCCAGAACGGAGTACCCATATGCATCAGTGTTGTCAATATCAGAATCATCCAGGTCAGAGTCATTGGAGATATTGTGAAATAGGAGGAGGATAGGAGGAGCCTCATTATCAGCAGGCTCAGATTCAGCCATAGAGGGAGGGATTGGAAGAGACTGGGAAGAATTGTCAACCAAGAGCGTCTCTGCCTCTAGGTTGACTGTTCTTTTCCCGCCTGTTCCTTTGGATCAGCTCCTTCAACCCGCGGATTGGTGCAGACTCAAGAATGATGACCTATCTGACCACAGTTGTGGCAACCTTGGCGTCAAGGAGGATTCTGTGAATTCATAGTAAGAATGCAAGGACCACAGGAAGATGAACCAGAGTTAGAAGCAGCTTGACTTTCCCTGACAACGGCACCAGAGTGGGTAAGATGCATATCTTGCAACAACGTCTTTATGCTCTTCATGGAAGAGAGCATAGCCTTATGGGCTTTGAAGTGAAGGCACAGAAGTTGGTTAACCTTGAGGGCTTGAGCGCAAGCCATGTAGGCTTCATGGGCTGTCAACTGTCTGCTCGTAATCAGTTGCTGTCCTTCCATGTAGAATCTGTCTGCAAACTTGGCTAGTGTCTCCTTAGGCTTAAAAGCGATATGCATGAAGGCATCCTTTTTCACTTCCAGGCTAAGGTCACCACCAAACTCATCAATCAGAAGCTGCTTCATATCTTCCCACGTCTCAATGGAGGGTAGTTCTGGCACAACTACCTCTTGGCAGGTTGGGTGTAGACAGGTCAGGATGTGTTCCTTTTTGACGTCATCTGATGCTCTTTGCATGGCAGTTTCATAGATAGTGAGGAAAGCTGCAATGGTTGAGGTTCTGGGGTCAAAGACTTGCTTAAAGGTAGGCTTAAAATGTGCCTTGGGTGTTGGACCACCATTGTTTCTATCAAGTACGTTGATACATGGGAAAAACTCTGCCTCAGATTCCGAGGGGGGTTGTCTAGCCCATAGCTGGTAAACACTTTCTTCGAGGGTGGTAAGAGTCTCAACAGCACAGGCCCCAGTATTGGCAGCTTGAGTGGTCTGTTGTGCAGTAGCATTCAAGCGTTGACCTTGGGTGGTCACTATTGTGGAGAGTTCAGCCAGACGCAAAGTAAGAGATGCCCCCACCAAGAGGCAAGGGGTGAATCTATCATTTACAGATTTGATTACTTGATTCATTTCTTGTACGTCTCTATCCAGCTTAGTGTGGTCCTGCTTCAATTGATCCACCTTGTTAGCTAGGGCAATTAATTCCCTAGCGCATTGGATTTGAGATGCTCCAGATAATTCAGGGCAGCAGCCATCTTCATCAACAACCACCAACTAGACTAGCAGCAGTTGCCATCATTGCACGTAGGGCGGCAAGTTCTTTCTGTAGCTCTGCAACTTGGGTAGTCAGTTCAAGGACCTGGGGGTCAGGTTGAGGCGTCTCAGCAGGACGTCCCTGACTGTAAGTAGTCAAACATAGTTCTTGGATGGCGTCCCATATTCTCTGCTCTCTGTCCACCAAGTCATCAGAAGGGGGAGAGGGCAGAATATCTGGCTTGGGCGTAGATAGCTCATTTACTTGACTCTGGAGTTTGGCTATGGTAGCAGTGGTGGTCTTTCTTTCTTGCTCAAATGCAGTACTGAGTTCATTAAGGCCTCTAGCAGTAAAGTCTGCTACCTGCTGTAGCTTCTCAAAGGAATATGTACTGGAGGCATTGAGCTGTCTCACAAGCTGCTTGAAGTCAGTGAGATAAGCGTTTAAGGTGGAATCCACCTGAGTTCACCAGGGTTGTTCTAGCTGGTGAAACTTGTGTAGACGTTCTCTCACGTACTTGGGGATAGACTGGCACATTTTTTCAATAGAATTAACCAAACAGGCCTGGGAGGTGACAGAGTTGCGTTGATTGTCAGATACTAACAAAAACAGGGAATGAATCCACTGTTGATAGGCAGCAAACTGGTCCCATTGATGAGTAACTGCAGATTGCAGAGACAAGATTTCTTGGACGTGGAGCCCCAACACCATTTGATGATGGGCCAAGGCAGGCTGCACAAAGAAGGATAGCAAGTGTTCAGCAGAGCCAGCTGCTGAGAGGAGTTGTTGTGGAAATTGAGGAGCCACAATTAATTTGAGGTATTCAGCCCAACTGAACTGAACTGAAAGCAAGGGATGGCTCCTTAACGGGCTATCCCAAGGGCTACCAACATGAGTTGATCTAAGTCAGGGGTACCCATGGGGTAAGCAACTAGGCAGGGACCATTTCAAAGGTTCAGTATTGTGGGGGTAATAGGCTGGTTGGCAATATCTTCCTCAATAGGAGGACTGGTTATTTCAGGTGAAGTTGGCTCTTGTATAGGCGGATGCAAAGGACCTGAAAACGTGGATGCAAAGGGGACAACCAAGGGGCTTACAGCCCCTGTAGTGAGCACCATTTTTGTTGTGTTCTGAGGCGCGGCACAGACACACAACAGGAAATCCTAACCTTAGGATTGGATTTGTACTAAGTCTTGGTTAGATGACAGGGAAGGCAAACGCCTTTACCTTGCGGCCCTGGAAGAATAATCTCTACTAGTTGTGGCTAGAGAGAGGCGCGGAAGTACAGAAGACACAAAGACAAAATGTGAATAGAACTTAATTTTTATTGGTGAATGTGAATGGGAATAATAGTGGTTAGGAATATCACAAAACACTACCAGGACGGTAGGATCACTTGCCACCAGCATTAGTGGGGTGAGTGAGTTGCGCAAAGATCAGGAAACCAAACAATTGTATTTCCTGAATCAGCCATCAACTCATTTTGAGTAGCAAAAGCAAAAGCAAGAGATTTGTCCTTGAAATGGCCCACCAAAGGCGAAATCAAAATACTGTGAATAGCAGCATTCATGACAGGGGGAATCTGATTGGGACAGCCAAAACACCCAAGAAGGCCCCGAGTCCCAAATCAATGAGGCATATCAATCCTACTTGACTTCCTCCAGCAGGACCCCAAGCTTCCTGTGACCCAGGTCCTCAAACAACTTGCACACCACAACATATGGGTTTTCAAGTGCATGGTGCAGCTTGGGATGCACGGAACGGTGGCTTCAATACGGGTTCTTACCAATGTTGCCAGCAACCAATGGAATGGCACTGAGGATCCCCGTATGCTCTTGGCATTGAATCAACCCTGGTCTATTGCTTGACAAGTCTATCAGATGACGTCATGTTTGTCTTGTATTATAATATATCAATAGCTTTTGACAATTACAGCGTGCAAAGAAGAGCTGCTACCCAAAAAGGGAGGAAGAAGGTTAAGAAGGGGCTTTCATTGATGCGTTTCTGGCTGTTTCAGCCAAGGGTTTTGTCTACTATTGGACAAACCCAGATTTCACCAATGAAACAAGTACAGCAACATTTCTTGGTGGATTACTTGACTCCTGGAAAGGCTAAAATTTCAAGCACTGGGTTTTCTTGAGCCACCAGATGGAGGGTAGCTCCACCGCCCTTGAGACCATCCAGGAACGCAAGCACCAGGCCTCTGTGTATCTAGCTGGTCAGGCTGGCATCCATCTGGCTGATGTTGTGTTTTTTAATATTGAAGACACACTCTGGGAGTGCTGTCCTCAGGCTTTTAACGGCCTCTATTTTGGGGTCCTTGACCACAATTTTCTCTTTGGCCGCCAAATGGTGGCTGACTTGTTTGCTTAAATTGTCTTCCATGTGATATGGGCAACCAATCATGTAAGGATAAGCACCTTCTGCCTCAGGTCACTGCCACCTACCAGCCCATCCAGCCAATGATCAATGAGGAATATGACAAGCGTTACATGGCGTCCATCACACAAAATTCTCCTACCCCTACCACCACCCCCATCTTCCAGACCCACCCACCCAATCCCAGACCCCCCAGGCCAGCACTGCCTCTACGCCTTCATTCCCGCACTATCTGTCTATTAGGCATCACTCTTCCCTGTCCCAATAAACCCCCTGTTGGCAAAATTTTCTATTTATATTATCTTTTTTTGAATTTCAATTGTTCATGTTCTCTTTGTTTATAGTTGATTTTATTCTTTATATTCAGCTTATTTCTATAAAATCATATATTTACTATGCTGCATATCTAGTTCTAGATCACAGTTATTTTTAGCGCTTTGCACTGCCCCTTGTGAAAATATTAACAACAATTTGGTGATCAACCAGATTTGAATTAGAAAATTATAGGTTAATTGTGTTTAGGTAAAGTTGTTACGGATCCAAATTTAAAACCTTGATGATAAACTTTAAGCCAATCAGGAGCTAAGTGATAAAGTGATTATTGTGAGATAAAGGGACACTCAATATTTCTTTGGTGCATGTGCGCTAATTAATATGATTGGCTGGATGTTTTGACATTGTACGCCATTGCCGCTGTGGCAAGTTGTTAATGGACTAGTGCTAACCCAGAAGCTGATTATACACTAGTCCACAAACAACTTTCCATAGCGGCAATGGCGCACAATGGCAAAACATCCAGCCAATCATATTAATTAGCCCACATGCACCAAAGAATTATTGAATGACCCTTTATGTCACAACAATCACTTTATCACTTGGCTCCTGATTGGCTTAAAGTTTATCATTAAGGTTTTGAATTCAGATCATTAACAACTTTATCTAAACACAATTATTCTTTAATTTTCTAATTCAAATTCAGCTGATTGCCAAATTGTTGTTAATATTTTCACAAGGGGCAGTGAAGGCGCCAAAAATAATATGGCAATTAAGGAAACAATGCCAACACAAAGCAAACAACACATATTGAGATGAGTGTAAAACATGTACACAATGGGTAAAAAATGAGATATTGTAGTAAATGGGAAAACAAACAGGAATAAACAACAAGGCAATAGTATAAGAATAATACAGATTTTATTGGGGTGAAAGCTATAGAAACACATGGAAAGGTTAGTAAAAAATCATATGAGAAAATTGGAGAAACTTTTAAAAGAACTTGAATCTGCAATTGCAGAGATCAAAGAAATTGACCACAAGGTCAAAGCAAAGGTTAAGTTGGCCGTCCTCAAAGGCAAGAAAATTGACAAGGTGTTGGTCTTGGCGCTTATGGCCAAAATACCTGACACCCCCAAGAAGACAATAAAGCACTTACTCAATATTCAGAAGACAGTGGTCAAGGGCCTCCAGTTTAAGCCATGCAATCTTTCTGTGTTGTCTGTCTGGGTTGATGACCCTGAAATATATGCCCACCTGAAGCCTGCAAAGCGCAAACAGAAAGATGATACAGAATTGCCTGCTCAACTTCTTGCAAAAAGAATGGCCAAGCCTGCCAAAGCCGCCGGCAAAGAGGAAACACAAGAGGGTAACCTATAAAACAAAATTAATAAAATTTTCAAAATACTTACTTTTTTTGTAGAAAACATTGACAGTGAACTCTGCTGGGTCCTGGTCTCTTTTGTCCCCCCACCTTCTACGTCAACTACGCCAATCATGTGGCAAGGCAGCTGTTTCTTTCTCCCTTTTTTGCAGGAGCCAGAGGATCAAATCAATAGCACCTTCCCAATGTACAGGGAAGCATTGGCTGAGCTTAAACATTCTGAAGGGGCATCTGAGTGGGCAGTTACTGCCTAAAGTAGTTTTAAAAGCTATGGTGACAACTAAAAATACCTCAGATTTAAACAAAATGATTTCAGATTTAAACAAAATCCAACTCTCAGGTTAAAATATACACTATGTTAACAGGGCTTATTGACGTTAATGGGCAAAATGAGTCAACACAGCAACAAAGGGCTCACACGCAAAGCAAAACCATTCAAAACACAATCCAAAATACATTGATTCACAAAAAAATGGTGTGAGTTGACTTTTGGTATACATATGTTTACTATGTGAATCAGTGACAAAATACACCCAAGCAAGGTGTGTCAAAACTCAAACCAAAAACAAAAAACAATAGTAACTCACTACATAAACAAAATCACTCACACAATGTGTGCAATGGATTGTAATCATAAATGATACCAAGGTATCTAAAATAAGACACAAGATCTGGAAATAAAATTTAAAAATATTATGTTGGGTGTTTGAATTTGGCAGTAAAATCTAGGAAAATGGATAGATTTTTTGAGTATTCTAAAATGGGTGTTGTAAAACCAAAAACAACTAATTAAGAAATAAAAAATATATAATTGTGAATTGGGTGGGGAAAAATATTAATTAAGTATCCATATTCAGATAAAAGCAAAAATATAAATTAGTAAGTAACTAATTGAAATTTATTTAATATTTTATTAAATTTTAAAATGGAAGGAACACAACACCAGAGTAAAAATGCACCTGTTGTGCGCTGCAGTTGCAGTTGCCCCTGCGGGTCAAAGAACAGAGTTAGTGCAACACAAATGCCTACTCAGGAAGAAGATGGGAGAGGAGAATCCAATAGTAACACTGCACTGACACAGCTGGTTTGAGGAGCACAAGCTGCTAGGGTGCAGAGCATCAACCCTCAGGTCCCAAGCTGACCCAGAAGCCCACCAAGGTTACCTTCACAAAAACAGTTAGAAACAAGGAGGTAGAACTTACTTTGTATGTGTTTAACATTGTCTACCAGCAAGAGTTGGTCCTGTCAGCCATGCTGGAGAAAGTGAAGCCTGTACTTGATACTAGCTATGAGCCCTACGTCAGTGATGGCAATCAGGAAGAGGACAAGGAGCCTGAGTTCTTCAGAACTGACAAGGGACAACTGGTAATAAAAAAGGTTATATCCTTTTATACCAAGGTATCTATGCCCTGTGATGTGCCCAATGCTAACAAGTCAATCCCCACTGCCAAAATGCCTGCCCAGAAGCGCATCCCCGGCATCAAACACATCATCCTGCTTAAGCTAATGTGTGAATCTGGTGATTACAAGGCAGCTTTGGCTCTTATTGGGCTGGATCCCAAGTAAACCTCAAAGACATTCAACATCTTTAGAAATACTGGCTGAGTCTTTGCCGCCGAGAAAATCCTTGTGCATTTCTACCATGCTCACAAGGAGCACAAATGAGCAATCTGCCAGTGGATAACCCAGGACTGCAATCTTGAACTGGAAAATATACAGGCCATGGTAAAATCTACTTTTGGGATTGAGGATTCACTTTCCTTTTACTACCATCTGGTGAAGGGAATGTGATTTTCTTGGAAAAAGCTTGGGGTATCTCCCTACAACAGAAACAGCCCAGTCAATTTCAAGACCTGGAAAAAATACGCAGAGGCGTACACTGCCCTCAAAGCCAAGGGGACAGTCAAATTCCATTACATTGACAAATCAGCATTTGCCTTG
The DNA here is from genome assembly GCA_014839935.2 of Entomophthora muscae. Taxonomy (NCBI): domain Eukaryota; kingdom Fungi; phylum Entomophthoromycota; class Entomophthoromycetes; order Entomophthorales; family Entomophthoraceae; genus Entomophthora; species Entomophthora muscae. Next base: position 18,259 of record QTSX02000940.1, on the reverse strand, counting down.
CCAATGCTCAATGGGTATGGCTATTTCCCCAAAGGCTCCAATGACATGATGACTTGGCATGCTGCAGTCCACGCCACAGCCTACTCAATGGTGGCTCTCCTTGGTCCAAAGGGGGGTCAAGCTGTACCAAATAATATTGGGATTTCACAATAGCTGTACCTTCCTATTATTTCTCTGATTGGTCCAGGAGCACCTCAGGCGCACAAGCCCTGGCTTCACCAATGTCATTGTGTTGGACAACGTTGGTTTCCACAAAGCGGCTGACATTCTTAAAGAATTTTCATCAATTGACACTAGCATTGGAGTGGGCCCCCAGCAATTGGCCACAGCAAATACGCGCCTTCTTTTCCTCCCTGACTATTTGCTCTTCCTTAATCCCATCAAGGAAGTCTTTGGGTGACTCAATCAAGTTTTCAAGCAAGGAACCCCAACTGAGACTGAGGACCTGTTTGATTTGCTCCAGGTCAGGATCCACACCCTCCCAGCTGAGACCGTGGCCAAATTCTATGGCCACACTGATTCATTCATCCCCTTGTGCCTAGTAATACAGCCAATTAATTAAAGGCTTATCTTGTCCAACTTTTTTATATTCTTTAATTTACTATTTAAGATTTATTAATTATCATTTTATATTTAGATGTTTCTCCACCCGCAATCACATTCAAAGGACCATCAATAGATGTAAGTAATTTATTTATTTTGTTATATATTATTTTATTACACCATCTGAGGTTATCCTAAAGACTTGATACTGGATTAAGTGAATATATTTATATTACTCTTATCAAACAAATATAAAAATCAAATTAAATTAAATTAAACATAAAATGTACAAGTTGGAATTTGTTTTATCAACATATTATTTTATGCTTTTATGAAACCTGTTTCTGCAATATATTTTGAAAAAATGGTTTGCTGAAATAAGAATTATAAAAGTTTATTATAATAAAAATAATATGAATTGTAATGAAATTTATTAGAAGAGAGAATTTTTTGTGAATGCCAGTAGTGAGTCCTTTGGTATGTACCCACCCCGCATTGGAGGTGGTGCACAACCTCAACCTTCACACTGTATATGGTGGATACACCCTGGTTAAAATACTTCTGCCTGCTGGTGAAAGGGAGGATGGTGAAGTGGGAATGGAGGAGCAGCTTTTCTGGCAGGGCTGCAAAACCAAATATGCCAGCCAGGACCAGGGCGTCCTGGATAACATGATCCACCAAGTTGTATCTGGGGGGACCTTCTTCCCATCCAAGGTGAGCTGGGCCTTGTCAATCCCAAGAAGGACCCGGTCTAGATCCTATACGCTGGCTCCCATCCCAAAGAAGAAAAGATAGTTGAGGTAAACTAGCAAGTAAGCCTTTGCCCAGCAAAGGCTTCCGTGAACTCACACAATTTATTATAGACCACACTGATCTTCTTATCATACCTGGTCTTTGCAAAGGTAAAATCCGTTGCCAAGGGGAGCCCTGTCTCATCTGCACTCCAGGCTAGCCCAAAGTCTGCAATGAGGATATTAGTTTTCTTGACGGCTGTTGTGTCTGCAACAGCCAATTTCCCCACTGCGTGCCCAAAGTTGTCCAGAAGGTAAGATAGGGTTGCTCCACCAAGAAGCAGAAGCAAGATGCCGCATGAGCCTGGCCATCTCCTGTACATTCTTGAATGGGAGCGTTGCCAGAACTTCCTAAAAAATCTCAATGGAGTTTACACAGAAAAACTCCACTAAGGTTAACTGGGTCCAGGCAGACCAGTTGGGCATTCTTGTAGGCAGTAACTGCCCACTCAGATGACCCCTCTCCATGCGTCAGCCCAGCCAATGCCTCCCCAGACATAGGAAAGGACCTGTGGATGCGGTCCTTCAGCTCCTGCACAACAGGGGGGACAGATACAACTGCTTGGCCACATGAGTGGCATAATTTTCATAAAAGGTGGCCAGGACAAAGGGGACCAGGACTTGGCAGAGTTTGCTGTTTACGTTTTCTAAGAAAAAAGTTAAGTATTTTGAAAATTTATTAATATTGTTTTTTTAGGCTACCTTCTTGTGTTTCTTCCTTGCCCGCAGCCTTGGCCAGCTTGGCCATTCTTGGTGCAAGCAATTGCGCTGGAAATTCAGTATCCTCTGCCCTGGAACACTTGGAGGGTTTGAGATGTTCATCCATCTCCAGGTTGTCAACCCAAACAGACGGCACAGAAAGATTGTACGCCTTAAACTGGAGGCCCTCAATCACTGTCTTCTGGATGTTGAGAAGATGCTCAATGGTCTTCTCTGGGGTGTCTGGCATTTTTGTCATTAGTGCCTTTGCAGACACCTTTTCCAGTTTGTCCCCAGTGAGGACGGCAGACTTAACTTTGGCTTTGACCTTACAGTCAATGTCCTTGATTTTGGCAATCACCAAGTTGAGGTTTTTGAGTAGCTTTTCAAGTTCTCTCATTTGATTTTTTACTAACCTTTCCCTATATTTTTATAGCTTTTGCCTCAATAAATTCTGTATTATTTTGATACTGTTGCCTCTTTGTTTATTCCTGCTTGTTTTCCCATTTACTACAATATCTCATTTTTTACCCATTGTGTATATGTTTTATGCTCATCTTAATATTTGTCCTTTGCTTTGTGTTGTCATTTTTTCCTTGATTACCATATTATTTTTGGCGCTGCACATAGCCCCTTGTGAAAATAAAAACAACAATTTAGTTATCAGCTAAATTTGAATTAAAAAATTATAATTTTGTTGTGGTTAGATAAAGTTGTTACTGATCCAAATTCAAAACCTTAATGATAAACTTTAAGCCAATCAAGAACTGAGTGATAAAGTGATTGTTGTGACATTAAGGGTCATTCAATAATTCTTTGGTGCATGCGCACTAATTAATATGATTGGCTGAATGTTTTGCCATTGTGCGCTATTGCTGCTGTGGTGAGTTGTTGGTGGACTAGTGCTAACCCATAATCTGATTAGGCATAGTCCACCAGCAAATTGCCACAGCGGCAATGGCGCACAATGGCAAAACATCCAGCCAATCATATTAATTAGTGCACATGCACCAAAGAATTATTGAATGACCCTTAATGTCACAACAATCACTTTATCACTTGGCTTCTGATTGGCTTAAAGTTTATCATTAAGGTTTTGAATTTGGATCTGTAACAACTTTACCTAAACACAATTAACCTATAATTTTCTAATTCAGATTTGGTTGATCACCAAATTGTTGTTAATATTTTCACAAGGGGCAGTGCAAAGCGCTAAAAATAACAGTGTTCTGATCTAGATAAACAACATAGTAAATATATGATTTTATAGAAATAACCTGAATATAAAGAATAAAACCAATTATAAACAAAGAGAACATGAACAATTGAAATTCAAAAAAAGATAATATAAATAGATAATATTTGGTGACAGGGGTTTATTGGGGCAGACAAGAGTGATGCCTAGGAGGCAGAATAACACAGGATGGAAGACGTAGAGGCAGTGCGGCCTGGGGGTCTGGGATTGGGTGGGTTGGGATTGCGGGTGGGGGGTGGGGGGTGTTGGTGGCAGGGGTAGAGGCAGGAGGATTTCGCGTGATGGCTGCCATGTAACGCTTGTCATATTCTTCATTTATCATTGGCTGGATGGGCTGGTAGGTCGAAGTGACCCAAGGTGGAAGGTGCTTATCCTTACATGATTGGTTGCCCATATCACATGGAAAACCATTTGCGCAAACAAGTCAGCCACCATTTGGCAGCCAAAGAGAAAATTGTGATCAAGGACCCCAAGATATAGGTTGTTGAAAGCCTTAGGACAGCGCTTCCTGAGTGTTTCTCCAATATTAAAAAAACAACATCAGCCAGATGGATGTCAGCCTGACCAGCTAGATACACAGAGGCCTGGTGCCTGCGTTCCTGGATGGCCTCAAGGGCGGTGGAGCTACCCTCCATCTTGTGGCTCAAGAAAACCCAGTGCTTGGAATTTGAGCCATCCCAGGAGTCAAGTAATTAACTGAAGATGTGACTGTAATTGTAGCCATTGGTGAAATCTGGGTTTGTCTAATAGTAGACAAAACCCTTGGCTGAAACAGCCAGAAATGCACCAATGAACGTCCCCTTCTTGACCTTATTCCTTCTATTCTTGGCAGCAGCTTTTCCTTGCTTGCCAAAATCATCAAAATGCTATTTATAGCTTGTAATAGGAGATAAACATGGCATCATCAGTTAGACTAGTCAGGCATCAGACCAGGGTTGATTCAATGGAGGTGTCATACGGGGAATCCTCAGCGCCATCCCATTGGTTGCCAGCAAAATTGGTAAGAACTTGTATGGAAGCCACCTTTCCATACATCCAGAGCTGCACCATGCTCTCAGACAACCATATGTTATGGTGCAAAAGTTGTTTCCCAATCTGGGTCAATAGAAGCTTGGGATCCTGCTGAAGGAGGTCAATCATAATAGGGTACGCCTCATTGATTTGGGACTTGGGGGCCTTCTTGGGCTTTGTGGCTGTCCCAATCAGATTATCCTTCTTCATCAGGTTGTTGTTTTCCCGCATGACAGTAGCTCAGGTAAATTTTAATTAGCTGACTATCTGTTCCCATTACAGACCCTGTAGATTCAGTGCCACAATTTCCTGAAGAATTTGGGCAGTGATGGTTTGTCGCTTGGGGTGCTGGGCCTGGGGAGCTGAAGCCGGATTAGCTGTAGGGGGGCAGGTTGGCTGGTGGCAGGAAGTTGTTTCAAATCAAGGTTGCCATCCTGATTGGCTGGTTGGTGGGCAGCTTGTGTGGGGGTGGGATGTGAGCAGGGGCAGAGCTAGACACTATGTGACTACTGAACAAGTCAAAGCCATAGGGGTCAGTGGTCAGGTTTAGGTCAGCTTCCTTGTTACCTGCTTCAAAGGCTTGGGTGTAAACAGGTGCCTCCACTTTCTGAGCCTTGCCTCCATTGAAGCTGGCTTGGTTGCTGCTGGCATGGCTGCTGGCGCCGTCAAAGATATTCCTTATAAAACCCATTGTAAAAAACCTAGGATAAAATCACTAAAAGTAGAAGTTTAAAATTTTAAGATTAATTTTATTGTAATCATGAGTCCATATTTTAAAAGTTCTCAAAACCATTCCATACAAATCTGGAGCCATGAAAATGGATAAAATGCATCTGTTCCTAAATTGGATAGTGGTTGATTGGCTGTTAAACTGTTATTTTTCTATTTTAGCCTACTCATACTACACATCTTGTGTGAGTTCATTTTGTTTTGTGCTTGTGTAATCTCGCTTCTAGATTGCTCAAGTTTTGTTTCACTTTGGTCCTTCTGTTGGTGCATCATATGAATCCTGATTGGATTATAATGTTACAGAACAGCATCCATTCATTTCACTTGTTGCAACAGTTCATTTTCTTTGTGGTTTGAACTACACCACTTGATGTTTGATATAATTTTGTATAATGGGCTAGTAAATTTTGTTTTTTTGTTTGAAAATTCATTTATTAACTGAAAATTTATAAATTAATTGAATTCTGAATCTCGCGCAACTTGGATTTTGTTCAAATCTGAAATCATTTTGTTTAAATCTGAGTTATTTTCAGTTATTACCATAGCTTTTAAAACTACTGTACAAGGATGCCCAACTGGTCTGCCTGGACCTGGTTGTTCTTTAGTGGAATTTATTGTGTAAACTCCATTGAGCTTGTTTGGGACGTCCTGGCAACACTCCCATCCAAGAATATACCAGAGATGGGCCAGGCACATACAGCTGCTTGCTTCTTCTTCCTGGTGTAGCACACCATATCTTACCTGTTGGAGAACTTTAGGCACACAGTGGGTAAATTGGCTGTTGAAGACACAACAGATTTAAAGAAGACTAAGACCCTCCTGGCTGACTTCAGGCTGGCCTGGAGCGCCAATGAGACAGGGCTCCCCTTGGCAATGGATCTTACCTTTGCAAAGACCAGGCATGATAAGAAGATCAGTGTGGTCTATAATAAATTGTGTGAGTTCACGGAAGCCTTTGCTGGGCAAAGGCTTCACTTGCTGGTTTACCTCGGCTATCTTTTCTTCTTTAGGGTGAGCACCAGCGTAGAGGATCTAGAATGAGTCCTTCTTGGGATTGACAAGGCCCAGCTCACCTTGGATAGGAAGAAGGTCCCCCCCGGATACAACTTGGTGGACCATGTTAACCAGGACGCCCTGGTCCTGGCTGGCATATTTGGTTTTGCAGCCCTGCCAGAAAAGCTGCTCCTCCATTCCCACTTCACCATCCTCCCTTTCACCAGTAGGCAGGAGTATTTTAACCAGGGTGTATCCACCATATACAGTGTGGCAGTGGAGGTTGTGCGCCACCTCCATTGCGGGGTGGGTACATACCAAAGGACTCATTATAAGTGTACATAAAAAAATATAGTTCCAATAAATTTTATTACAATTCATATTATTTTTATTATTTTAAATTTTTATAATTATTATTTAAGCAAAATATTTTTACAAAATATATTGCATAAACAGGTTTCATAAAAGCATAAAAATATACGTTAAGTGAAATAAATTCTAATTTGTACATTTTACATTTAATTTTTTAAAACTATTTTTATATTTATTTGACAAAAGTGATATAAATATATTTGTGTAATCCAGTATCAAGTGCTTGAGATAACCTCATATGGCATAATAAAAACATAATATAAAATAAATTAATTATTATCTCTATTGAATGTCTTGCAAAATGTGATTGCAGGCGTGGAAACATCTAAATATAAAATGATAATTAAGAAATCTTAAACAGTAAATTAAAGAATATAAAAAAGTTAGACAAGCTAAGCCTTTAATTGATTGGCTGTTTGGCTAGGCACAAGGGGATGAATGAATCAGTGTGGTCATAGAATTTGGCCACGGTCTCAGCTGGGGGGGTGTGGATCCTGGCCTGGAGCAAATCAAAAAGGTCCTCAGTCCCTTTGGGGTTCCTTGCTTGAAAACTTGATTGAGTCACCCAAAAACTTCCTTGATGGGATTTAGGAAGAACAAATAGGCAGGGAGAAAGAGAAGGTGCATATTTACTGTGGCCAATTGCTGGGGGCCCACTCCAATGCTAGTGTCTATTGATGAAAATTCTTTAAGAATGCAGCCACTTTGTGGAGATCAACATTTTTCAACACAATGACATTGGTGAAGCCAGGACTTGTGCGCCTCAGGTGCTCCTGGACCAATCAGAGAAACAATAGGAAGGTACAGCTATTGTGAAATCCCAATATTATTTGGTACAGCTTGACCCCCCTTTGGACCAAGGAGAGCCACCATTGAATAGGCTGTGGCGCAGACGTCAGCACGCCAAGCCATCCCATCATTTGAGCCTTTAGGACATACTATACCCATTGTGCGTTAACAAAGCAAATGTTGAATTTTCAATGTAGTAGGTTTTGATTGTCCTCTTGGCTTTGAGGGCAGTGTACGCCTCTGCGTATTTTTTCCAGGTCTTGAAATTGACTGGGCTGTTTCTGTTGTAGGGAGATACCCCAAGCTTTTTCCAAGAAAACCACATTCCCTTCACCAGATGGTAGTAAAAGGAAAGTGAATCCTCAATCCCAAAAGTAGATTTTACCATGGCCTGTATATTTTCCAGTTCAAGATTGCAGTCCCAGGTTATCCACTGGTGGATTACCCATTTGTACTCCTTGGTGAGCATGGTAGAAATGTGCAAGGATTTCTCTGCGGCAAGGACTTGGCCAGTATTGCTAAAGATGTTGAATGTCTTCAAGGTATACTTGGGATCCACCCCAACCAGAGCGCAGCCGCCTTTTAATCACCAGATTCACTTATTAGCTTAAGCAAGATGATGCATTTGATATTGGGGATGCACTTCTGGGCAGGGTTTGGTGGTGGGGATTGACTTGTTAGCATTGGGAACATCACAGGGCATAGATACCTTGGTATAAAAGGCTGCAACCTTTTTTAACACCAGTTGTCCCTCATCAGTTCTGAAGAACTCAGGCTCCTTGTCCTCTTCCTGATTGCCATCACTGACGTAGGGCTCATAGCTAGTATCAAGTACAGGCTTCACCTTCTCCAGCATGGCTGACAGGACCAACTCTTGCCGGTAAACAATGTTAAACACATACAAAGTAAGTTCTACCTCCTTGTTTCTAACCGTTTTTGGTGTAGGTAACCTTGGTGGGCTTCTGGGTCAGCTTGGGACCTGAGGGTTGATGCTCTGCACCCTAGCATCTTATGCTCCTCAAATCAGCTGTGCCAGTGCAGCGTCACTATTGAATTCTCCTCTCACATCTTCTTCATGAGTAGGCATTTGTGTTGCACTAACATTGTTCTTTGCCCGCGGGGCAACTGCAACTGCAGCGCACAACAGGTGCATTTTTACTCTGTTGTTGTGTTCCTTCCATTTTAAAATTTAATAAAATATTAAATAAATTTCAATTAAGTTACTCCCTGATTTTTATTTTTGCTTTTATCTGAATATGGATATTTAATTAATATTTCCCCCCAATATCCCAATTATAGATTTTTTGTTTCTTAATTAGTTGTTTTTGGTTTTGCAACACCCATTTTAGAATACAAAAAAAACCACCCATTTTCCAAGATTTTACTGCCAAATTCAAACACCTAACACATATTTTTAAAATTTGTGTTTCATATTGTGTGCCCTATTTTAGATACCTTGGTATCATTATTAATTACAATCCATTGCATACAACATTTGAGTGATTTTGTTTACATAGTGAGTTATGATTGTGTTTTGTTTTTGGATTGAGTTTTGACACACCTCACTTGGGCGTATTTTGTCACCAATTTACCTAGTAAACATATGTACACCAAACTTAACTCACATCATTTTGGTTGTGAATCCATGCATTTCAGATTATTTTTTGAATGGTTTTGCTTTGCGTGTGAGCACTTCTGTTGTAACTGTGCTGTTTTAGCAGAGTTACAAGGGGAAAATATTTAGAAGCTAAATAATAATCTTTATTTTGAGATAGTGATTATATAGTCATATTGAATCAATGGATAGTAGGAACATGATTGTTGATTACACAGTTGGATGAAAGAGGGGGTGGCCTGATCCTGGTAATGAGTCAAGCACCAAAACAAGGTATCCACTGTAAGGGGTCATCATCTGTTCATGTTGTTGGGTTTTTTATTTGAGTTGACTTCCTAGTCTGGCTTTGAGTGTCCGGGTAATTGGATTGCGGGTCACAAACCCGCTTGTTTGGAACCTTGCTGGTGGGTCAAGCCTGCTGTTTCAACACTTCTTTGCTGTGTTGACCCATTTTGCCCATTAACGCCACAAAACCCTGCTAACAAAGTGTATATTTTAACCTGATAGTTGTACTTTGTTTAAATCTGAAACCATTTGTTTAAATCTGAAGTATTTTTTGGTTGTTGCCATAGCTTTTAAAACTACTGTATCCTAAAGTCAGTTCAATCTTAATAACAAATTGTGTCTCTCTAGAGCATAAAAGAGGTTTGTAACCAGGGCAGAGTGTCTCAGATGGCTCCATCATAACTGGAATTATCTGTTCACACAAATTCAAGAACCAAAGAGCACAAAGAAAAAAGCCCTTGTGAGGATATATGTAAAATTACACCTCCCTCTTGGGCCTCCACTTCAACCCTAACCAAATGCTTGAGGATCTCTACCAAATTACGCCTGTTTTTTCTCAAAAATTTACTGAAAATGCCCAAGAAAGATCTTCACACTATTACTTGCAGAGTTATTTCAAAGATGCCCCTACCTAACCCACCCAAGAGACACCCATGGTTAAATATCATGTGCAAGAGCAACCAGAGCAGTGGTATTTGCATTCAAGGCAGGGTCCTCAATTTTAGTTGGGTCAGTTTTCCCTTTGGATTCTGACCATTCAAAATTTTGTCCAATTTTTCTTGCCTCAATAAATGCACTCATATCCCCTCATATTGTTGGTTGTTTATTTTGGGATATACAAAACTTCTACGCCAATTTTATCTCTTCTCTCAAAATAAATTAAGAGCTGTAAAAGACTGCTTTATTATTCTCTAACTTAATAAAGCTTGAAATTTGGAAGTAACTTTTACAGTGATTTCAACCCTGTTAAGATAAACAAAAAATCTTAGTCTAAAAATAAAAAAATCAAGAAGATTATATTAAATTACAATAGATCTGGATCTACTTTGATCTTGATTTTAGACTGAGATTTTTTTGTTTATCTCAAATTGGTTGAAAATTACTGCATAATTATAGTTTTAACAATATTTTAGAGTTCCAGTTAATTCCCTCACCCCCTCTGGTCTCTCAAGAATTGTTGGTATTAACCTATTTGATTGTTTCTAAAACTGCAATCTTATTTGTGGTTAAGAGCAGGGTTCTATTTCTTCTAATATACTCCCCATTTCTCACAATATTCTGGTATTAATCAAGATATTGACCAGGAGTGGATTGTAGCAAAACGGGTGAATATTCAAAAGAAGTTTCAAAAAAGCTGTTTAAAGCATTAAAACATAGAAATCAGGTAACTTTGGGGTTCAACCAAAAAATAAGTTACAGTAGTTTTAAAATCTATGATGAAAACCAAAAATACCTCAAATTTAAACAAAACAATTTCAGATTTAAGCAAATTCCAACTGTCAGGTTAAAATATACATTCTATTAACAGGTGTCAGAAATCTGTGGACCATGGTATTTTATCATCTGCCAGATGATACCATAAGTATTTTAACATTAGGAAAGTACAGAGAACCTGTGACTTTGGCATAACCTGCAGTATGGAATACTTTATTTTCTGTAGAAGTAGCAAGTTTGACTGGGCCCAAAGCCCAAGGGATTTGGGACGGGTTTCACTACTTCTGAATAAAGTTCATATGTGTCTTCTCTATATTTTACTATAGATAACTATACTGTATAACAACAGTATCATCTTTTTCTCTACTAATAAAGTCTAAGAGAGGATTATATTAAGAGAATAGGACTTTTATCAATCATCAAGTCAATACAGAATCATCAGTCTTTTATTCTAATGGACTTGCTTTAAGGCAGCCCACCTGCCTGCATTTTATCTGAGTTATCTCACAATGCTAGGAAGAGACTGAAGTAGAATTAAGTTAACACGACAGGAGGCCTGGCCTTTTCTAGGTGTATTTTGTGAAAGCTCGCTTTGACAACTTCCTTGGCTTACTGTGTTTGTTCTAGACACACCACACAGCTGAATCTCTTTTCAGCTTCCTGGGCCACTTCCAGGGCTAGCTAGCCAGTGATGACTACTAGTTCACAAGATGATTGTTACACTAATCAGAGATACTCTAATACAATAGGCTCAGGGCCCTTTATCTTAGAGTGTTTTGCCTGGTGGCCCAGTCCATGTTGAACTCTGCTAGACATAAATCAGATGACAGTTCTTATGACAACCCTCTTATTCTAGGATATTATTTAAGTTTAGAATAGTAATTATTATGAGGTGCATATTGAGGTGCTTGATGAAGGGAACTAATTAATGAGCACTAGTTGCATGTTCCATTCATTAATTTTAATGTATGAATTTGTTAATGCCAGGATATGATTTGGTCATTGATTCATTGATACTGCATCATGCATTGTTCTGTTGAAACCATTCCAAAGATTGATTGATAGCTGACCCAAAATAATTGGTTAAATCTGTTAATTAGTCAATATCTAAAATCCTGACAACAGGTATTTTTGGCGTTGATGGACAAAATGGGTCAACAAAGCAAAATATTTCTCACGTGCCAAATGAGACTATTCAAAATACAATCTGAAATACATTGATTCACAAAAAAATAGTGTGAGTTGACTTTTGGTGTACATATGTTTACTATTTAAATCAGTGACAAATACACCCAAGCGCAGTGAGTCAAAAGTTAAACCAAAAACAAAACACAATAGCAACTCAACATGTAAAAAAACCACTCAATTGTTGTGTGCAATGTATTTTAATCAAGAATAATACTAAGGGATCTAAAATAAGACACAAGATATGAACACAGAAATTTTAAAAAATATTCTGGTTGGTGCTTCTATTTGGCATAAAATCTGAGGAAAAGGGTGGAAGTTATTTTGGACATTCTAAAATGGGCGTTGTAAAACCAAAAACAACTAATCAGGAAATAAAAAATCTATAATCAGGATATTGGATGGGAAAAACTCTAATTAAATATCCATATTCAGATAAAAGCAAAAATTAAAATCATGTAGTAATTTAATTGAAATTTATTTAGTATTTTATCAAATTTTAAAATGGAAGGGACACAACCACAGAGTAAAAATGCACCTGTTGTGCGCTGCAGTTGCAGTTGCCCCCACAGGTAAAAGAATTGAGTCAGTGCAACACAAGTGCCTACTCAGGAAGAAGATGGGAGAGGAGAATTCAATAGTAACACTGCACTGACACAGCTGGTTTGAGGAGCACAAGCTGCTAGGGTGCAGAGCATCAACCCTCAGGTCCCAAGCTGACCCAGAAGCCCACCAAGGTTACCTTCACCAAAAACGGCTAGAAACAAGTAGGTAGAACTTACTTTGTATGTGTTTGACATTGTGTACCGGCAAGAGTTGGTCCTGTCAGCCATGCTGGAGAAGGTGAAGCCTGTACTTGATACTAGCTATGAGCCCTACGTCAGTGATGGCAATCAGGAAGAGGACAAGGAGCCTGAGTTCTTCAGAACTGATGAGGGACAACTGGTGTTAAAAAAGGTTGCAGCCTTTTATACCAAGGTATCTATGCCCTGTGATGTTCCCAATGCTAACAAGTCAATCCCCACCGCCAAACCCTGCTCAGAAGCGCATCCCCAATATCAAATGCATCATCTTGCTTAAGCTAATGAGTGAATCTGGTGATTAAAAGGCGGCTGCGCTCTGGTTGGGGTGGATCCCAAGTATACCTTGAAGACATTCAACATCTTTAGCAATACTGGCCAAGTCCTTGCCGCAGAGAAATCCTTGCACATTTCTACCATGCTCACCAAGGAGCACAAATGGGTAATCCACCAGTGGATAACCTGGGACTGCAATCTTGAACTGGAAAATATACAGGCCATGGTAAAATCTACTTTTGGGATTGAGGATTCACTTTCCTTTTACTTCCATCTGCTCAGAGGGAATAGGTTTTTCTTGGAAAAAGCTTGGGGTATCTCCCTACAACAGAAACAGCCCAGTCAATTTCAAGACCTGGAAAAAATACACAGAGGCGTACACTGCCCTCAAAGCCAAGAGGACAATCAAAACCTACTACATTGAAAATTCAACATTTGCTTTGTTAACGCACAATGGGTATAGTATGTCCTAAAGGCTCAAATGACGGGATGGCTTGGCGTGCTGACGTCTGCACCACAGCCTATTCAATGGTGGCTCTCCTCAGTCCAAAGGGGGTCAAGCTGTACTAAATGATAATGGGATCTCACAATAGCTAGACCTTTCTATCATTCCTCTAATTGGTCCAGGAGCACCTGAGGCTCATGAGCCCAGGATTCACCAATGTCATTGTGCTTGATATCATTGGTATCCATAATGTGGCAGATATTCTTGAGAAATTTCCAACAATCAACACCAGCATTGCATTTGGCCCCCAACAATTGGCCACATTAAATTTACGCCTCATATCCCTCTCCGCATATTCCCCATTCCTAAAGCCAACTGAAGAGGTCTTTGGGTGGCTAAAGTAAGCTGTCAAGCAGGGGATGCCAACTGAGACCAAGGACCTCTTTGATTTGCTGTAGACTGGGATCAAAACCCTTTCAGCAGAGACTGTGGCCAAGTTTTATGGCCACACTGATTCATTTATCCCTGTTTGACTCTCTAAGCAGCCAATCAATGAAAGGCTTAGCTATTCCCACTATTTTTATATTCTTTAATTTACCATTTTAGATTTATGAATTATCATTTTATATTTAGAAGCTTTCAAGTCTGCATCCCATAGAATGGCACCACTGATGCAGATGCCTAATATTTTGTATTTCAAATTAATTTATTTTATTGTATTATGTGGTGAAAATCCCAAATAATTAATACCAAAGTATGAAAAGTATAGAAAAATTTCACTTCCATCAAAAAATATAAAAAGTAAATTGAAACATAAAAGATGAAGCGCTCAAGTCAGAAGTGAATGTTATTGACATATATTATTATGCTTTTATTAAGACCTTCTCTGGAGTTTTTTTTGTATAAATTGTTTGCTAAAATAGGATCTATAAAATTAATTATTATAAAAAATAAAAAGAAAAGTGTATAATTATATTCCAGATAAAGTTTTTTATTGTGTGCGCCTTTAGTGGGTTCTTCTGTATGTACCCACCTGGCAATGTTGGTGGTGCACAACCTCTACCGCCACACTGTATACAGTGAATACACCTTGATTAAAGTACTCTTGCCTGCTGGTAAACAGAGGATTATTAGGTATGAATTCAAGAGCAGCTTTTCTGGTGGGGCTGCAAACCCGTAGATGCCAACCGGGATAGGGAATCCTGGATAACATGCTCCACTGAGGCATATCCTGGCAAACCTTCTTCTCATCCAGGGAGAGCCTGGACTTGTAATGCCAAGAAGGACACCATCCAGGTCCTCTACAGATGTGCCTATCCCAAAGAAGAAAATATATCTAAGGTAAACAACAAGATATAGCTTTTGTCCAGCAAAGGCTTCAGAAAAATCACAGAGTTTGTTGTATATAGCACTAGTTTTTTTGTTTGGTCTTTGCAAAGGTGAGATCCATTGCCAGAGGGAGCCCCACCTTGTTGGCACTCCAGGCCAGCCCAAAGTCCACCATGAGGATTTTGTTTTTCTGACGGCTGTTTTGTCTGCAACAGCCAACTTTGAAACTGCACGCCCAAAGTTCTTCAACAGGTAAGATAGGATGTGCTCCACCGGGAAGCAAAAGCAAGCAGCCGTATGTGCCTGGCCCATCTCTGGTATGTTCTTGAATGAGAGCGTCTCCAGGACGTCCTAAACAAGCTCAATGGAGTTTTCACAATAAACTTCACTGTGGGATACCAGGTCCAGGGGACCAATTGGGCATCCTTGTAGGTAGTAACTGCCCACTTAGATGCCCCCTTGCCATGCGTCAGCACAGACAATGCCTTCTACAACATAGGAAAGAACCCATGGATGTGGTCTGTCAGCTCCCGCAAGACAGGGGGGAACAGATACAGCTGCTTAGCCACATAAGTGGCGTAGTTGGTGTAGAAGGTGGTGGGACAAAAGGGTCCAGGACCTGGCAGAGTTTACCGTCTACGTTTTCTAAGAAAAAAGGGTAAGTATTTTGAAAATTTACTAATTTTATTTTTTAGTTTACCTTCACAGGTTTCCTCCTTGTCTGCAGCTTTGGCAGGTTTTGCAATTCTTGGAGCAAGAAATTGCGCCAGCAATTTGGTGTTCTCAGTTCTTGCGCGCTTTGCAGGTTTAAGATGGGCATACATCTCAGGGTTGTTGACCCAGACAGATGGTGCAGAAAGATTGTATGCCTTGAACTAGAGCCTCTTGACCACCGCTTTTTGAATATTTAGTAAGTGCTTGATTGTTATTTCTGGGGTGTCAGGCGTTTTTGACATTAGTGCCTTTGCGGACACCTTATCAATTTTGTCCCCAGTGAGGACAGCAGAATTCACCTTTGCTTTGACCTTGCAGTCAATGTCCTTTATTTAGGCAATTGCCAAGTCAAGGTCCTTCAAAAGCTTTTCCAATTCTCTCATTGATTTTTTACTAACCTTTCCCTATATTTTTATAGCTTTTGCCTCAATAAATTCTGTATTATTTTGATACTGTTGCCTCTTTGTTTATTCCTGCTTGTTTTCCCATTTACTACAATATCTCATTTTTTACCCATTGTGTATATGCTTTACACATATCTCAATATGTGTTGTTTGCTTTGTGTTGCCATTGCTTCCATAATCACCTTATTATTTTTGGCACTTTACACTGCCCCTTGTGAAAATATTGACAGTAATATGATGATCAGCTAAATTTAAATTAAAAAATTATAATTTTGTTGTGGTTAGATAAAGTTGTTGCTGATCCAGATTCAAAACCTTAATGATAAAATCTAAGTCAATCAGAAGCTGAGTGAGAAAGTGATTTTTGTGACATAAAGAGTTATTCAATAATTCTCTGATGCATGTGTGCTAATTAATATAATTTGCTGGATGTTTTGCCATTGTGTGCCATTGCTGCTATGGAAAGTTGTTTGTGGACTAGTGTATAATCAGCTTCTGGGTTAGCACTAGTCCACAAACAACTTGCCACAGCAGCAATGGCGCACAATGGCAAAACATCCAGCCAATTATATTAATTAGCACACATTCATCAAAGAATTATTGAGTGTCCCTTTATCTCAAAATAATCACTTTATCACTTAGCTCCTGATTGACTTAAAGTTTATCACTAAGGCTTTAAATTCGGATCAGCAACAAATTTATCTAAATACAATAAACATATAATTTTCTAATTTAAATTTAGCTGGTCACCAAATTGTTGTTAATATTTTCATAAGGGGCTGTGTTTAGGTGCTAAAAATATTTGTATTATGGATCTAGATACACAACATAGTAAATATATGATTTTATAGAAATAAGCTGAACATAAAGAATAAACCCAAATATAAACAAAGAGAAAATAAACAATTGAAATTCAAGATAAAGATAATACAAAAAAATGTTTGGTAACAGGGAGTTTATTTGGGGATGGGAAGAGTGATGCCTTTTAGACAGAATAGCGCAGGAAGGAAGGTGTAGAGTCAGTGCTGGCCTGGGGGGTCTGGGATTGAGTGGATGGGGCTGGCAGGTGGGGGTAGAGGCAGGAGGATTGTGTATGATGGCCTTCATATACCTCTGATAGTATTCCTTGTATGTCATTATCTGGATTGACTGATAGGTGGCTATGGTATGGGGGTGGGAGGTGCTTATTATTATGTGATTGGTTGTCCATGTTCATATGGAAAACCATTTGAGCAAACAAGTCAGCCATCATTTGTTGACCAAAGAGAGACTCAGGGTCAAGGACACCAAGATAAAGATCATTAAAAGCCTGAGGACATTACTCCCAGAGTGTATCTCTAATGTTGAAGAACACAACATCTGCCAGATGCATGTCTGCATAGCCAACAGGGTAGACTGAGGCCTGATGCCCGCGTCCCTGGATTACCTCAAGGGTGGCGGAGCTACCCTCTATCTGAAGGCTCAAGAAAACCTGTTGAGTAGAATTTGAGATATCTAAGGAGTTAAGAAATTCACCAAGGATGTGAATATACTTGTATCTATTAGTGAATCAGGATTTTTCTGATAGTAGTGTCAAGTATATACTTCTGGAAAGTATAATAAACAAGATAAAGGGGAAAATTAATAAGAGAATGATACTTTATTGGATATGAATATATGGTAATATATAGTATCATAGAAAGCCACATACTGTCTATGTATGTCATGGAGGTAATGGGGCTTATCTGGTTAATGTTCCTCTTAAGTCATGAGGCTTATTTAAGTTGTGTTCCACTTAGGATCTGGATTAATTGATCCCCATAACAGATGGTTGACTGATAAAAGTGCCACTAATTTACTGGTTGATTGGTGAGCCATTTGGTGACTCATTCAGTGATCTACTTGGAGCGTTAATTCCCCAGGAGGGAGGAATTAAAGATTTTGTAACAGTAGAAAAAACTTTTTTCCAAAACGTCCAGAAACACACCAATGAATGCCCCCTCTTGACCTTCTTCCTTTTTTTGGGTGACAGCTTTTCCTTGCTTGCTGGAATTGTCAAAAGCTACTGATAGCTTGTAGTAGGAGATGAACATGATATCATGTTTTAGACTGGTTGAGTATTGGACCAGGGTGGACTTGATGGCAGTATCATTTGGAGAATCCTTGCTACCATCCTGTTGGTTGCTGCAAAAGTTAGTTAACACATGGACTGAAGCCACCTTTCTGTGCATCCAGAGCTGCACCATGCGCTCAGATACTCAAATGCCATAGTGCAAAATTTGCTTCCAGACCTGGGTCAGGGGAGGCTTGGGGTCTTGCTGCAAAATATCAAGTATAATCATATATGCCTCATTGATTTGGGACTCAGGGGCCTTCTTGGGCTTTTTAGCTGTCCCAATCAGATTCCCCCTGTTCATCAGGTTGTTGAATTCTTGCATGACAGTAGCCCAGGTGAATTGTAATTGGCTGTTGTTGAGCAACTTGTGATATTGCTGGTATGTTCAAAGCTACAGATAGATGTTAGCCTTGCCAATGTACTCTACCTAATCCTATGCAAGAGCACTACAGACTACAATAGAATAGAACTTTGAATATAATTATGTTTATTGAT